>WTSP01015995.1:88906-104638 GCA_025331215.1 Actenoides lindsayi
AGGGGGGCGCGTGTGGGGGGTGCGGCGTCGTGGGGAAGTGAACTTGAAGGTGTAAAAACAGCATTCATGTTGAGACTTGAGCTTTTGCTTTTGAATTGTGAATAATTGAAAGTGTTAATTTATGCAAGTGCTTTATACTTTTGCTGTTCTATCACTTAATAGTTGTGTGTTCTGTTGTAATTAGGTACCATGATATGCCAGATGTCATAGATTTCCTAGTTTTGAGGCAGCAGTTTGATGATGCAAAACATAGGCGATGGAATATAGGTGAGTTGTAGGGGAAGTTTTTTGGTGTGGTGGTTGTTTTTCTAAGTGTCTACGTATTTTCATGATAACTTGTTAAAAAGGAGGTTATGGTAAATAAATCCTAATACTGTGCTGCAATCAGAGAATAAGCTCTGTCTGTATTTGGATGTGGAGTCCTACTTTGTCCTTGGCTGAAGCTACAGGAAGCAAACAAAATACTGAAGGTGATTTGTAAAAGAAAGTGCAAAGAAAGTATCGGTTGTGTGCTTGCAGAGAGGAATGAAGAGTAATTTTTAGAAATACGATGTTTATTGATAGCTTCTAGTAGCCTTCATATTCTTTTTTTGAATTGAAGGTCTTCTTACAACTGCATTGCTACTAGAGGTTTTTTTGTTTGTTTTGGTTTGTTGGCTTTTGGGGTTTTTTCCAATTTTTTCTGGAAGTACATGCTTCTCCATCATTTGAAACTTATCATCTCTAGATTGTACAAAGAGAATTCCCTTCTCATCTCTTTAAACTACTTTAAATTCTGTTCTAAACACCATGTGGTTTAGCTCCATTGAAGTGTATATAATTACAGTTCACTGCTCTGCAATGTGGGTATGGTTTTGATTCATTTTACTTTGAATGTGCTTAGTTATTTCAAAGTGTTGGATACTGAAGAAAGTCCATGACAGGCACATTCTCCAATCATAACTATTTCTTAGACATGTTTCTCATAGAATAACAAAAAAAGATCACCTTTTAGGAGTGAAATCTAACTAGGGGGAGAGAAAGCTGCATTATGACAAAATGATCCTCTCAGGTGTTTGGTTTGGTTTTTGTTTTTTTTTTTTTCCCCAGAAAGTCAGGAAATACCTATATTTTCATTCAAAAGAACAGCCTTAGATTGTCCCTGAAACTTAAAAGATTAACCAAGTATTCCTGATTCTTCAAAGTTCAGGATGAACTTTGTTCCCCTAAGAGAGAAATGCATATATGATACCATGTTTACAGAATTCTAGGCATCCCTAAGTCCTTTCCAGTATCTCAGTATATTCTGTGAAGTGACATGCTCCAGAAAGTGAAATATGGATAGCATTCTGGTTTTTTGTTTGGTTGGTGGTTTGGTTTTTTTTGTTGTTTTTTTTTTTAAGGCAAGTCTCAATGTTAAGCACATTTTCTGTAAAGCAGCAGTGATTTATTTTACCAACTCACTTCCTGCAGTTCTTCCATTCAGGAGCAGTGGCTAGCATGTACACAGCTGACTTGCCAGTGTTTCTTGCCACTTAACATACAGGAGAACGGGCAATATTAATGCAAAAATATGATGGTATATCTCATTACCTATGTAGAAACAACTAATATGACATACATTTCTCCAAATATGCTGCCTCCTTAGTCTATATTTGCTGTTTTCAACGTGCTGTCCTCTCCTCAGTTCATTGTAGCTAAGTATTCTGAAGTGGCACAGCTGGATGTTAAAAATTCTTTACTGGTTCTTACCTGACTTTTCTTCCAGGAAAGATGAATTGATGTTCTGTCCTTTACTGTAATCATGGTATCTTTGCTTAGGGTGTGTGCTGTAGCAGTAGATGTATAAATTATATGATGCCGTATTAGTAAGTTCCGTATCATCTCACTCTTTACATTATGCTATCCAAAAAGACAGCTAGTCTTCAGTTCTGTAGGGAACTTATTAAAGAGCCTGGGCTTCTGATTCAATCGGAAGTGTAAACCTTGATTTCTTCTTTAAAGGTCATTTCAGTTTAAAGATCCCTTAAGAAACAAGCTCGGTCAACATCTACTAATACGTCACCAAGCTTTGCTCTTTCCTGTGATGTTGTCCTCTTCTACCATGCCACACGTGTTTTTCCACAAGATCACAGCAGCACTAGAAGAATGACTAACATACCTTGTATGTGAACAGCCTAGCCAGAAATCATCTGTCAGCTGTTGTGATAGAAATCCAGGAGTAGAGGAGGGACTTTGAAACATTACCCTTGCTGCTTTTAAGTCTGAGTGTACTTAGCACCTCCTTCCTGGGCTGGCAACTGCATTTCAAGAAACTTGCAATGTGGAAACAATGAGAGCTACACAAATAGTATTGAAAGTGCTATAACTTTTTATCAAGCCTTCAGTGTAAATAATATGAGTTTGGGGCCAGTAGTTTCTCTGTGTGGCCAGTAGATTCTAACTGTATGTTAGTGTTCATTCATTTCCTCTTTTGGGGGGTAGAAATAGTGGTAAAAATAGTCGCTTTCTTTGAGATCATACGAAATGCTACAGCAGAGCTAGCAAAGATAGTGCTGTTAAAACTGTTACAGCTCTTCCAGGAGCCTCCCAGAGTGCTACCCTGCTCTCTACACTGTCACTTGGGAGGTTTTACTAGTGTGTGCTTATGTACTTGGAACAAATTGTGCACTACTTTGTTGCAGTGTGAAACACAATATAAAAATGTTCCTTGAAAGTAGATCTTATTTTCTACCAGGATAAGGAGAAATGCCTTAGAATTGTACCTGAAGCTGTTCCTGACTATTTAACCAAGTGAATCTGAAATCTCCAAGGTTTATCTGACGTGCTCAAATCTTCTGAGCTTTCACCATAGCTCTTCATCAATAAACTGCTATTGTTTTCATGTTATGCAGTTGCTGGTTTGTCTTCTCAAGACTACTGTTACTATCTTTTCTTATTCCTCAGTGATTTCTGGCACTCGGCCTACGAATTGATACTTTCTTAGGCACTATTTGGAGAGCTGCTGGATGTTAAATCTTCTGACAACTTCTAAGTCATTAAAATTTTGATCTTTTCACCAGTAACAATGCTTGGTGTTTTGCTGAGGGCTTTTGATGTTTTCTTTGTGGTGTGTTTTGTTGTTGTTTGGGTTTTCTTTGTTTTTGATAAGCAAATATTCTGTTATATGTATATTTTTTTTTTCTTATATTAAATGTGTATTAGTGTATGGATCCTTTCACAAAGAACAAACTTAGAAAGTTTGAGAAGTGACAGGTTCCTGTTTCTAGTCACATACTTGTTGCATATCTTTGTCTTATTATAGTTAAACTACAAGATTAATATGTGGGCTAAAAGCTGTTCCAGTAGGATTCCTGCAGGTGTAGTTCTATTTCTAAGAAAGGCATACACACCTGTCTAAGACACAGCAGCCACTTTAAGTTCAACATTCATTTTATATTTTCATCAAGCTAACTTTAACTGGCCATACACAGTTCTGGAGAATTACACTGAATCCTTCTAATAAGAATTTTTGGTCTGCTGTCCGCACAGGTGAGGTAACACTGAGGACATGGGGAAAACTGTGATTTAAGAGATAGTTCTCTGCCATTTCAGTCGTGTTGTTTTCTCCTTCAGCATCCTCTCCATAGGGATGCTATGCCTCTTGAGAAATGGGAAGCAGCTGCCTACAGTGTACACTCCTTTAAATGGTTTTGTTCTGCTTAATGTTCAGCCCCATGAAGGCACTCACGGTTGTAACTATACAAATTTCTTTGTAAAACTGATCGCTAGGGAAGGCCATCTTGGGAGATTGTGCTTTAAGAGCTCTTCAAAATAATTCATTCCTTTAAAATAAAACATTAGCCCTTATTTACATTTCTGATCTTGCATTTCATATATTGCTGGTACACTTGGTTCTGTTACATTCAGTGCAATTAGGACTATTAATGGCAGCTTTGTAATTGTCCTACAATTACTTGTAATACATTAAATATTAAAAAAAAAAAAGTGCAGTAAATAAAGCAGAACATTTTTTGAGAATGTATTTATTTCCTGTTAATTCACGCAACTCCAGCAAGTATTTGGGTAGAGTGGAGATGTATTAAAATAGAACAAACATTGCAGCAGTTGAGGAAGTGCATGTATATTCAAATCCCATTAAAACAAAAATGTGCAGTTCTTGGAAGCTCAAGCTCAAATTACATTTTGTGCTTATATTGAGCAAACTGGAGACTTCACTACAAAATTGTTTCTAAATTCTGCGGCATGTGTTACAGACAATGTTAGAATTTATGATGGCATGTAATACATGTATTCTCACGTATAATTTTTTTTTAATAACACTTCTGACCTTTTTTTTCTCAGCTAGTTGAATGCTTTGCAGTAGTGAAACCATTTAAAGTCACAGTAAATTACTTTGCTAACCTTTTCAAGAGGCTTTAATAGATTTCATTCTTTTATCAATCAGATTGCCTGCATAGTAAAGGGAATGAACCTCTGAGTTACATTTGAGTAGCTAAAAAAGCACTTGGGAAACTGAGGAGTAGCAATTCAGCTGCATTTAAATATTCCCTATACAAAAGTGTCACAGTGCTCACTTACTTAAAAAGAGCATGTAGTGTTTATTGCAAGTAGATGTGAGTCTTAAAGTTATAGCATTGAAATGTCTTTCTTTTTACACGAAATTAAGAAATAAATTCATATATAAAGAATATGTAGATAGATTTGCAAATCATTAATTGTTTTTTAATGATATATTAACTTCCATTTTGGTTTAAAAGCAGCCTTCAGAAATAATTTAAGAATAATTTTTTTAAAAAACTGATTCATTTTTGCCTGTTGATCCTACAAGTATTCAAAGGGATTTCTGTATTCAAGATGAAGCCAAAGGTATCTAAAAGCTACTTTTCTTGGAAGGAGTAAGGTGCCTTGTATTGATGAAGTTATTTTGTGTTCTTACCTAGGTGATCGTTTCAGATCAGTGATAGATGATGCTTGGTGGTTTGGAACGATTGAAAGCCAGGAGCCTCTTCAGCCTGATTATCCCGATAGCTTATTTCAGTGCTACAATGTCTGGTTAGCAAATTTATCTTCAATCTTTTATTTTAATTGTTTCATTTAAAGTACTGACTGCAACAAGAGCAATTTGCGTTCATTAAGTTCAGTCATGTATCTCAGTGTACCAGTTCATTATAATATTCTGTGGTATATACAGATAATGTATGTTACAAACATAAAATAATTACATTGTTGAAACAGTATTAGTTGATAATTTAAATGTGGTTATTTTTAAGCTGGGACAACGGTGATACTGAGAAGATGAGCCCTTGGGACATGGAGCTGATACCAAGTAATGGTATGGTACATGAATAATATAATTTGCTTTAAGAGTGTATGTGAGGAAGAAAAAAAGTATTGCATGATTTTACCTAAATAATCCTGTTTCTTTTGGGGAGTGAGGGGAAGGACCACAAACCAGTTGCATTAGAAGAACATTTTAAAATCAATTACTTAACTAAAAGAAGAGCAAAATAAATGAACCGTGAAGAAGCTTACAGCCATACTTAGACAAACTAAGTGTGTGTCGGAAATAGAAATGTTACAAAAACTTTGTAACAGATGCTGTAAGCTTAAGTTAACTTTTTGTACAGTCAAGGAAGGTTGATGATAAACCCTGTGTCATCTTTGAGGACACTGGATACTCTGAGACCTGTCAGCACGCCTGCAGACTGTCAGTGCGTTGAAGATGCAACACGACTGTGAGACTTTTGTTTGCTCCCTGTCTGACTCGGCACTGGCGGCAGACAGGCATGTGGCAGAGTGGACAGCTTAGCATGGGTGCTGTTCCACAGACAAGAATGTAGCATTTCTTCTTTCCTCACTTAGGTGTTTGGGGTTTTTTTTTAAGATTTCGTAGAAGCCTGGTTAAAAAATGAATCAGCATTTTTTGCCTTGTGTTCTAAGAAGCATTTCATAATGCTGTCATTCACCAGTAACCGTATAAGTAAACATAAATAATTCTTACTTCTTTTAAGTGTAAATGTGTCCATTTCAACTTCTGATTTCATTTCATCCCTTCTTTTAATGGGTACGTCTTCATCACTGTAACAGAAGTTAGAGTGATAACGTGACTAAAATAATTAATTAAAAGAGAGAGAGAACCAAACCGGAACCGGATTTTTTTCTATTTTCACAAATACTGACATTTGTTACAAATTCCTTAAAGAAAGGGAAAAAAAAAAAAAGTTAGAGGAGCACGTTGCATTGTACTCTGAAAATCTGCTGTTACATTATGAATTGTCAAAGTTGGTAGGTCCTCAGGAATGCTGGGATTTTTTAATTTTTTTTTGCTTGCTTGGTCAGGAGCTTTGATTTTAGCATTTGACCTCATGGAACTGACAAAGTGGAACCATTACCTGGAGAATGTTTCAATGTCAATGTCAAAGTCATTATCTTAAATTCCATCTGAAAATCATTGGCCAATCATTACCAAAATCATTTATTATCAAAAATGCAGAGTAATAAAAAAAGCTAAAACAAACCACAAACTTCAGCTGCGATAAAGGAATGTCTTAGTTGGTTCTAAAATAAATTCTACAGTTAGCTATTTGGAAGAGGATGAATCTTGTTTCATGAAAGACCTGTACACCAAACTGCATTGTAAGGATTTAAATTTAACATACGATATACAGAAAGGATAATTGATGCATCCAAAATGTCTTTTGTTTTGCTTAGTAAAATTATGTTACATATATCTTTGGATTACAGGTGTGTGTATTACACAAGATAAAGATTTATGTTTTATTTAGTTTTCATGTTACATTCTAGCTGTATTTCCAGAAGAGCTGGGAACTAGTGTTCCTTTAACAGATGATGAACGTAGAACACTGCTCTACAAACCTCTGGATGGAGAGTGGGGTTCCAGGACCCGAGATGAGGAGTGCGACAGAGTTATTGCAGGGATAAACCAACTCATGACTCTAGGTAAATCCTGAATATTAGGGGAAACGAGGGGTTTTTTTCTGTTACATTTTTCAGACTGTGCTCTTGTGTACTTCTGAAGTTACTCAAAGGAATGTGCCTTTTACCTCCTTATTACTTGGAATTAAACTTTCTCATTGCACATTTTAAAATTCTTCCTATATTCAGTACATACGAACCCTGAATTTTCTCCTGTTTTCAAGGGTAACTGTTGCTTTTTGGTAGATAATTTTGCATATGCTAGGGGGTTGGGATTTTACATGCTGAAAACAAGTGCTTGATTTTTTTACTTCAGCTGCCAGAATCTCTTGTTGGGATTAATATGGCAAACTTTATGATGAACAGAATATTAACTGTATTACAGGCAGAGCGGGGGCGGGGGGAAAGTCTTGTGTACTTCCTTAGAGCATGGATATCTCTGTGTAGATTTCCCCTGTATTAGCCTTTTCTAATTCCTGTTTTCTCCCCTACGTTGCCTTAGTTGTGCAAAATCCTGAGGAAAAAATAATTGATTAACCTATCTAAATAGCTGCCGGCTATTTAGTTGTAGAGCAATTACACTTTACAGGCAGGTTCTGAAAAAGTAGTTGTTAAGATGTTTAAAACATCACTACGACATTTACATGATCAAAGATGGGTGTCTGATCAGGGGCATACAGACTGAATCATAAGTCTTTTGTGTGTTTCGTGATGAGCGAACTATGTTGTCAGCATTCTTATATTTTGGGGGGGGGTAACAATGGTCATAAATGTAATACATAAATTGTCACAGATAAAGTTTTTTAACTGATTTTTGAAGTACTTGAAGAAAGGTGAGACATTTATACTTCAAAAAAGCCAGAAAACTCTTGCTCTCAAAATACTTCCAATACCTAAATGTCACACATTATGGCTTCTTTAGTCACGTACTGCATAAGAAGCTTTGCTTCCAAAAGAAAGGAACTATCTATACAGTCTAGTAATCCAAATTACAGAATTGTGAGGAATTACTTGCGAGGAAGTTAAATTCGAATTGTTTTCACTGTGTGGTCTGAGAGCAATGGGTTTACATTTTGTATTTCATTGTATGGCAAGCTGCTTAGTTTGGGATTTAACCATCGCATATGTGGGGCGTATTGGTACAAAGTAGCAGTTGCTAGAATATTCATAAGAGTGAGTAAACAGCTTTTAGAAGAAGGGCAGTCTGTTTAGCAACAACATATTTTCTGTTTTAAAGATTTTTAGGAGAGACTTTAAAGGGTTTTTTAATGTTTTTGTATTGCGGTATTTTCCCTTGAGGTATAAAATGTTAGGATGATGTGTCGAAGCACTCATGATGCTGCTAAGCAGAGGAGGTAAAAAACAAGCCTGTGTAGGTGCGCAGACTTAAATTGCTCAGCAGTCTTCTAGCATTATGTGGATTGGTTTTAGAATAAGGTAGCAACAGGAGATGTTTTTTTATTTTGAATCTGATTTTTTTTCCCCCGTATCTTAATGAGATTGAAATAGTACTGTAACTTTTATGATAAGAATTTAATTAATTGCTTTGTTTGAAGATGAGAAAGTGGCAATATAAACCCAAATGAAACGAGCCTGTGTTGTAAATAACAGTACTGAGTTGCATGTCTCCAGACGTGTATAGCTGATACATTTAAAGCTGCCTGTAAGATGTGCACATTTTGCACGCGCTTGCCACTGAGAAGCGCGCACAAGAGAAGGGGCGGTCGCTGCGGTGGTTGCACTTCCAGCATACACCTCAGCAAGAGCTTTTATATGCGGAATACCACAAATTGTTCAGAATAGCTAGACTAGCTGTTATTTTTGGGAAAGTGCTGTGCGTTTCAGAGATGAAGAAATAACATATGTTCTGTGTGGGGGTAAATCTTTAAAAGGCTAGAGAGACTTTCGTGGTAATGTAACTTGGATTTGAATTTTTTTAATTTTTTTTTTTCATTCTGTCTAGATATTGCTTCTGCATTTGTGGCACCTGTGGATCTTCAAGCTTACCCAATGTATTGCACTGTTGTGGCATATCCCACAGACCTCAGTACCATTAAACAAAGACTGGAAAGCAGATTTTACAGGTTAGATCCAAGTCTCAGTTTCTGCTGTGAAATACTGCCAACCGTATTTTTGGTAGCTTTTTGTCTTGTAATACCCAGCTGGGAGATGGGACAAGCGTGTGCTTTCTGTTTCTCCCGCCTTCTGTACTTGACTTAGGTTTCCATTTTCTAAAACATTAAAAAGGATTGAACATATCTTCTCCAAAATGTATTTTAGAATTATGTGGCTTTCAGATTCCTGCTTATGCAAGTGACTTGTTCCATGTGAGATTCAAATTGCAGGACCAGAGACTAGGTCAGTTAAATGACTTCTACTCGATTAGATTTACACTTCATAATTTTTTAATCTGTTTTTTTAATAAGAGAAACATTAGAAATATGTCAAATGTTTTTGTCTTAATGTGTTTAAAAAAAATATTATATTATCACATAAGCTACACTGAAAATAGCTTGTTAAATTATAGCACTTGGAATTCTAAATTGTTGAAAAGCAACAAAAATAAGTTTTAACTTTTTGACACTGTTTTGACAGTTCCTCAACTATGATTGCAATTGCTATATTTTTTTCAGTAAATATTATCCGTGTAGGAGTACGTTCCTTTAAATTACTTCTGTTTCCTTCGGTTCTTGGGATATTTCTGGTTTGAAAATCAGTGTCCCTGTAATGCTTGTTTTGAGTAAACATGGATAGCATTTTGTTTGGGGTCAAATAACAAAGTTAATTGGTAGTACTTTATGCATGCTAACTGAAGATTGAATTCTATTAAGTAACTTTTTAATTTAAAAAAAACCCCCACACTGTTTTTTATCTTATAATGTAATAATGCATATTTTCCTTGTTTGTTGTGTGATATAAGGTAATCCAGCTTTCACTTCTGTAATGTACTGCTTTGCAATCAGAGATGGTGAGGACTTTTTGCTGGATTTTCTCTTAGCAATAAGCAGTTATTTTTGATAATCAGCATACCTTCTTCGGTAAATCAGATTTTATTTGTAGCACTGCCAAGACCTTGTTGTGTTACAAGACCTCTTGATGTAACAATCAACCACTTTGTATTGTGACATTTTTCCCTTTACCTTCTGCAAGAAGGATTGCTCAGATCACTTGTGATTTTAGTAACTTTCCATGAGGCTTAACCTTAAAACATATTTTTTTCTCTTCTGGACCAGGAGTCGTAGCATGCTTGTATATTTTGTATATTTTTAAAAGAATGCAAAAACAAACAGAAAATAAATAGGATCTTTTGCAGTCACTACTGATGTTGTATAGAACTAAATTCTGGACCCATAAACGTGATCAAATTGCATCTAAATGCTTGTGCTATGCTAAACTTGTTAAATGATCCCCTGCTTCACTCTACAAAACACTTGTGCAGCATCTCTCTTCATCATGTTTTGCTAATAGGAAAATAGAAGATTGTAAATATTTGTAACTTCTATGGTGTCAGAGTTTTTGTTTTGAAATAGTGTGTATTTTTTAATTGTCTTTTTTTTAGATTTGTATCTTCCCTTCCTCCCCTCCCCCCCCAAATCTATTTTTGCTTTTGTGCATCATTTTTCTTAATGTGGCTGTTCTGTAGTTAGGCTGTTAAATCAGAGCTATGTCAGGAAATCCGATCATTGTCTGTCAGAAAAATTTATACTTTTAATATTTTTTTTATTACTATTTTGTTAATCCTCAGCTGTGGCTTCAGAGGTGACATAGCGCAGGTCATGTATATCATAAGGGAATAATAAAAGCTGAAGCATCACAGCTGAATTTTCCTGTCAGCTGTATATTCTTAAAGCTATGAGTATAAATTAGGGCAGGATGTGCAATGACAGTAGGAAGCCTGAGGAAGGTACCTTCTGCTGATCACGCAGGGCAACGCAGCCAACTCTGCGCCTTTTCTGATTCCATGTGAAAAAACGATGAGTGGGATGCTACACTGGAAAGGTTTTTCTCTTGTTTCATATACATTGCTAGAAATTAAGTCTCTTTTTTTTTTTTTTCTTTTTTTCCCCTCCCCTCTTGCCTCCCTTCCTCTCCAGGCGCCTTTCTTCATTAATGTGGGAGGTCCGGTACATAGAACATAACACCCGCACGTTTAATGAACCCGGAAGTCCTATTGTCAAATCTGCCAAGTTTGTCACAGATCTTCTGCTACACTTCATAAAGTGAGTTGCTTAGTAGTAGGTCTGTTGTTAGTCCTGTCTCTTACCACGGTATTTATCTTTTTCAAATCTGAATTTGAAAGTGAGGTAGTTCTGCAGCTTGAATAAGCCTGTTGTCTGCTGTTGGGGCGGAAGAGAATAAAGCTTATCCTGACAAAGAGTACCTAAGTTTGCAAAACAAGATAGAGTTTTGTAATACATTGATTGATGTAGATTGGCATGGCATTTTATTTCGAGAGACTTTCTGATAAATGACAAAATTGGGTCTGAGTATCTGCATGGAGTGATAGATATATTTATAGGTAAGTTAGGAGTTCTGATTTTGAGTTTGAATGCTGCCTGACTTAACATAATTGTGGGCATTTAATTCTAAAGTCTTCACAATTTATAATGTGACTGAAAATAGTGGTTGATATGCAAAATAAAAATTGGAGCTTTGTAGATGACAGAAATAGTAGTTGTCTTTCAAATGTTCTTTTTTTTTACTGTTGTCTCTAGAAAAACTCATTGAGAAATGTTACAGATTTTTTTAGTCAGTTGACACGTCTGCAGAGCTAAAGTTTGTGGGAAGAGCTTACTGAGTTGTGCACTGCCTTGATTGGCTTGTACACAGTAAATGCTGCTGTTGCCACCTCGTAGAAACGGCGAGATACTTACTGGGTTTCACAAAAATCATGACATTGTTAGTCATCTGGTTTCTCAGTGTTAAGTTAAATCTTGTTACTTTTTATTTCATGTGTTCTTGAAAATGTTAAAATTTCATTATGTATTTGGAAATCTGGGACTTTGAGTCCGTATGTAAATCTTTGATATCTTCAGTGCCTGTGATTTCTGATATTGGCTGGAGAGTGAAAAATGCTTAACTGCTTCAGATGTTAAAAGTTGTCATGAAATATACCTTTAGGAACTGATATGTGTCTAAAGTACTTCTCTATTACTAATTTTGTTCTTTAACATCTTTGTCCTGTGTGGGTTTTTTTCTGATTTAATTAAGCAGCTCAGGGTTTTTCAAAGTGTGTGCTTTTAATTGGCTTAGCTAAATTAATGCAACACATGGATATTCTTATTTAATAATGGCCTATAGCTTGTGTCTATTAATATACTCATTTAAGTGAACTACCAATGCATATAAAGCACAGACTTTTTTCTTTTTTAGGTCTCCTACTGTAGAAACAGAAAATTCGGGGGGGGGGGGCATGTTCCTTGATTTATTTTTTTTTTCTTTCCCCACCTTCTACCCCAGCTGCTCTAGTGACAATCACAGTAGCCTGTGTTACAGATTATGATTCCAGTGTAGAGCTGCTGAGTGTTTACTCCTTGCTTTTTTCTGGAGGCTTGTGTTGCTACATAGTAGAACACCTTTGGGCTTTCTTTGTGTAGAAGTTTGCTGTTATACAAGAATTCAAAATCAGCTTTTGCTTTCCCGATTTCATTATGCATTTTTGTACAGTAACAGTGTTAGCCCTTTCACAAATAAACAGTACATTCAAATGTCTTACATTGCAGGTGCTAGCGTGCAAAATTGCACTTCTGTACACTAAAACCACTGTAGTGTTTCTTACAAAGGTAGATGGCCCCCAAAGCCCTTTATGAGATATAATATTAGATTTTTCTAATGCTAATACATTCATGGTAAAGGATTCTGATTTTCAGTTTTAAAACATTGACACTGTTAAGAGGTCTGTATATTACAGAGTGCAGATAATATTTTACAGCTTTTTGAGCAGATTAGATTTTCTTATTACTGCAGTCCTCATGGTATTCATATAGCACTAAACACTTTATTGTTTCATTTGGGAATGGCTTCATGAACATTTTCCTTATACTAGGCAAAAGACAGTTGATTCCATAGGTGAAGATGGAAAATAAATATTACTGTGTATTTCTTTTTACACAGAGACCAGAGTTGCTATGACATAATTCCATTATACAATGCAATGAAGAAGAAAGTGTTGTCTGACTCTGATGAGGTAAGTGGCTGTGTCTTAGACATTGGCATTGATAGGCCGGAGAAATAGGACCACTGTCTCTGTCCTACAGGTTATGAAAGCACGGCTTCCAGTCACTGCAAGCCAGTGGGATATACTTTTCTGTCAGTTAAATGTTTCTTTTTGTCAACTGGGAAGCTGGGTAAAAATCCTGCCTTCTCTCCTCCTTTGGTGTAGAGAGCTTTAACAGTTTACTGAGGAATTTAGATGCTTCTTACACTTCTGATAGGTTCTCAGAACTGATGGTCACATGAGGGACAGGGATAGAACTGTAAAGACTCATAAGTGAAGTATAAAAACTCACCTACTCATATATGCTTATATTTTTTTAACCTTTTTATGCGACTCATTATCTTGCTCAAAGGAAGAAGAGAAAGATACAAATGTGCCAGGAACTTCCACTAGAAAAAGAAAGGTAAATTTCTTTTTTTTTTAATGATTTATAGTGCTATAAATAATTAGAAAGGCATTTGTAAACAAGGGAATGTAAAACTGAAAAAGTTTTATCATGTAATGTCAGCTTTTGGAAAGTTTTGAACTTAAAGTGACATGTTGTTCTACTGAGCTGTTCAATGTAAAAGCATTTCTGTCTGTGCTGCTTGTTAGGAATTTGTTAATTAGAATTTATATCCTGCAGGGTACCTTTTCTGTTAGATTTTTGTAAAAACAGCTAGTTTATTTAATATATACCAGACAATATTGTCACTTCAGGATCATCAGCCAAAGCGGCGTCTGCGTAATAGAGCTCAGTCATATGACATTCAGTCATGGAAGAAGCAATGCCAGGAGCTGCTGAATCTGATTTTTCAGTGCGAAGACTCTGAACCGTTTCGACAGCCAGTGGATCTCCTTGAATATCCAGTGAGTATTTTGGAATAGGAAGGCTGGTTATAATCCAGTTGTTAGGTGGTGTCACTTTAAGGGTGTGAGTGAGACATTTGCTGGCCAGAGCCCAGAGGCTTCACTGAGCAGTTCTGCAAAGTCAGAAGGGATGTCTGAGAATTCTGTCCCAGCGCCTGGCTGAGGGGCTTGTACTGACAGGTGTGTGTCTGTCCCAGAGGCTGGCTGAGGGGCCTGTGCTGAGACAGTAGTTACCTGTTTCAGAGCCTGGTTAAGGACTTGCACTGAGACAGTTTAGGAGTTAAAACAGAGAGGTTTGACTTGTTAAAGCGATAGAGAGGTTTGGAATTGCTGTTGCTAAAGGCACTGACTGCAGAAGGATAATCGAGCTCAAGTTACTAATTCCCAGGTAACATCGGATGCAGTTGGAGGCACAGGCCTTGGTTACAGCGCTGGTAGGGAAGAGAAATAGAAGGGGTACTGGGTATGGAAGGTGCAGCTCTGACCAAGAAGCTGTCCCTGTCTTGGGTGGAGGAAGAGGAGCACAGCCCGTTGACTGTCTTCTCCTGCCCCCCCCCGAGAGGTGTATTCCCTTTGTGGTTTTTTTTATATCCCAATTCTGTCTGTCCCTGCGTTCTAGGCAGTGTTTAGCATGATTTAGGTGGAGAGTTGAGTAATATAGTTATGTATGTTTGGCATGTACCCCATTATGCTCATTAACAGACTCAGGGGTGTAAAGTTAAGTATTAAGTGGTGGGGTTGTTTTTTCAACTGGGACCATTTTTTCTAACTCTTCTAATTGGAACTTCAGGCAGCTCCGTTGACAGAAATTTCTTTCAGTGCTTGGTTGTCACTTCATAATAATGTTTATTGTTTTGTTAAAGTAATTTCAGAAGAAATTGTACTTCTCTGCTCTTTTTAGTTGCAAAGCTTTCTATATTCAGGCATGTCTGCGTCAAGTAAATTACAGCTTCTGCAATTAAAATGCATCTTTCCTTTTCTGAGTGAAAAATGGTCGTACATGAAGTATATATGTTTGGTTGTTACAAACATTGTCATGGATCATTTTTTGCTCTCGCTTCAGAAGTATGAAAACTGAAGGTAATTTTTATACCACAATCATCTGGGCTCAATGCAGAAAAAGTACCCACTGAAGAACTGTAGTGAACCATTAACTGTAGTAACAATGGCTTTCCCAAATTTCGCTTTCTGCCTAGGTGATTATGCTGGAATTCAGATAGCCAGCCATGAGCAGCCTTTTGTAACTATAGAATATTTTAACACAAAAGTCTGTTGCCTTAGATCTCTTTTAGCCCTTGGGCTAGTTTTACTTCAAGTAACAAAGCAAAGATTTTGCGTGCTTTCCTTTTAGCATATCTTAAGTTTTTCTTCAAAATATCACTCTACAGTGAATAACTTGAGGGAAATTAGTTGTCCCAATTAGAGAAAAGAAATGCTTCTCTTTCAGAAGTCACTAGTAGCTCTGTCTTGACACTTCTGCAGCCATTGGACACCATAAATTTTGAAGTCACCTAAACGTTATGCTGTGGCCATCTACAAGTGTTTGGGATCCTCAAGTTAGCTGTTAGGGAGCTCCTTACTAGGCTTGGGCATGAAACACTGCTCCCTGGAGTCACAAACCTCTTCAGCGTTGAGAGGCACTCACAGAAGTTCTGTTTTCTCTGATGGATTAATCACAGAATGTCAGGGGCTGGAAGGGACCTCAAAAGATCATCTAGTCCAACCCCCCTGCCAGAGCAGGATCACCT
>WTSP01015995.1:106249-136985 GCA_025331215.1 Actenoides lindsayi
CACTGGAACAGGCTGCCCAGAGAGGTTGTGGAGTCTCCTTCTCTGGAGACTTTCAAGACCTGCCTGGATCTGTTCCTTTGTGGCCTGCCCTGGGTGTTCCTGTGCTGGCAGGAGGGTTAGACTTGATCATGTCCAGAGGTCTCCTCCAACCCAGAACATTCTATAATTCTGTGACCCCTAAAGGTCCATTCCAACCCAGAACATTCTATGATTCTATGAATACTTACATCTGAAAAAGACAGGACAGAAAACCAGAGGCAGTGCAATTGATTACCTTAAAAGCAAGTTTAATTATGTCTCATCTTCAAACATGAACATTTCTGATAAAATAGTCTAGTTTTGTATTGTAAAGGAATGGAATGTATGCTCTTTAAATGCCTAAAGTTCTGATGTTCTGCAGGTGTGTTCCAAAAGTAACTACTTCAAAGTGGATTTAAAGGGAGAGATACATTGAAAGAAAGTTCTGTAGTAACACAATTGTGGCTACAGTAGTGGAACTTAACTGATATTTTGGGGAATAAACTAGAGAGTAGAGAATATAAAATAATAATATTGGGGAATAAAATTGAGAGTAGAGGATGATGAAATCCTATGCTGTTCACTGGGGTGTAGTGAGGTTAGGATTTCTGGGAAAGAGAACTGCTTGCTGAAAGTGTGAGCCTAGAAAGCCAGTCTTACTGAGCTGGTACTGAAATGCCCTGCCAGTGATAATTAATATTTTCTTTGGAAATGACTTGTAGGTGCAGTATCTATGAGCAATGAAAGTTTTAAACATATACTTACACATGTTCAAGGCTTCTCTGGAGCTTTTCCCTTCTAATATACATTAGGTGTGAGACTAAAATTATGAACAGCTTTTATGTTTGGCTGTTGTAAATAACGAATTAATCATCAGGACTTGGTCTTAAAACACAGGGACAAATTGTCTTGTATGTGACTAGCAAGAAGGACTGATCAGTGGTTGATCTCTCTTCAGTCAGTAATCAATAATCCCACTCACTGGTCTGGCTCCCTAAGATCAGTCTCTTGTCTTTACGTTGCATCAAAGGGCAGGGCCTTTTGGGCAGGTCTGGATTCTTTTGTGGTTTTTTCTTTCTCTTCTTGATCTCCTCAAACCAAAATAGGAGAATGCTTTACATTATCTTAGCTCCTTGTGGTTTCACAGATTCTTCTGACATTTTTCATATTTTTTTCACGTTTCAGCCTGGTGCAGTAGTAATCTTGAAGCTCTTTATATTTACTTAGAAGTAGAAATGGAAGATTCTGATGTCAGGAATTGTAGTATTTGAGAAACTATGTACTTTCAGTGCATACAACACATAGTTGTTGAATAATGTTATCTTTACTCTGACTTGTCATTCAGTGATAATTTTAGCATCTTACTTAACATCATTGTTGGGTTTTTTTCACTTGGCACATTGGATATGTTTGGGGGGGTTTGGTTTTTTTTCTTCCACATATTTTCTTATGAAATTTCTTTGAATGTCCTCTCCAGTAATACATACAGAATTTGTCACAGTTACTGTTTGGCCTGGCACTCAGATAATTTGGTGTGTCACTAGGTAGGCAACTGTTTAATATTGTCTTTGTTTTCATATGCCAAGAAGGTGTCCTGTCCACTCTTGAAGTATCTAGGCAGTTTAGTTCTATGTTTTTTTTGTTTCCAGAATTAATTATTAATCAACTGTACTGAAATAATTAGTTGTGGTCTAAGATGAGTTTGATTTGGTCTCTCTGTAAATGAGCCAAGACTATGGGGAAAAAATAAAGTGCATCTATGTAGTTGTAATATATTTATTGTACATGTTGCAACCAACTCACTGGTAGTATCAATTCATCCATAAGAGGAGTAGACTGATGTTCAAATACAGGATAGAAAGATGCAACTTAATACAGAAGAAAATGAGATTTCTTGACCCTGGGTTATGATACAGTAAATTTCCACTGAGGATCTCTCTTTGTGGTTCCTGCTGAAGCTAGAAAGGGGTGCATTCTGAAAAGGCAGTTGAAAAGGGACTGTTGAAAAGGTGGCTTTTCTAATTTTCTTTCTCGTGTGTGATCTTTAGCTGTAACACGCTTTTCAAAGCTGTGTTTTGGAACAGTGTAAAACTTACTTGTTTACTGGCTTTTTCCTTTTTAGATCTACAGCATGAGTTTGCGCCTCTCTGCTTTCTTTGAAGAGCACATAAGTTCTATTCTATCAGATTATAAATCTGCCCTGCGCTTTCATAAAAGAAATACAATAAAGAAACGAAGGAAAAAAAGAAGTCGAAGCAGCTCAGTTTCCAGTAGTGTTGCATCCAGGTAGGTTAATTCCTTTGCAGTGTTCAGGAAATGCTGGGCCAGTTTGACAGACATAAACAGGAGAACTTAGTGCGTTTGTTTCTCTTAATACTTGCTTTACTATTCCCTGTATTGCAGAATAATAGCTTTGACATGCAAGTGCCTATGATGTGGAAGAGTTTTAAACTTTATTTAGGGCTATCCTAGTGTAAGTGCTTAAAATTCAAATAACTGCTGAATGTGTCCGGTAAAACGTCATCGGTAGGGTAGCGATGGCATTGTGCTTTGTCATGTAACTATAGCATTTATTGCAAAGATTCACTTTGCAGAGGCTCACAACTACATGAATTTCCACAGTAAAGTCATATTTTTAACATGCTTCATACAGAGACAATTGTTTTACTCCTGCAATCTCAGACCCTAGCATTTAATTGTATTTATTCCTGTAAAATAAAAAAGTGATATTGTTACTCCTTTTGCAGCCCTGAAAGGAAGAGGAGATTAATAAAACCTCAGCTGAAGCCAGAAACTTCTGCCACTTCTTCATCATCTGCACCTGCACGGTCAACAGCACAGAGACATGCTCCACCTCAGATGAATGGAAAAGCAGCTGAAACCTCTTCCCTTGTGCGAACCAGAAGCAATAGGGGAGTAACAGATGTGGCCGTTATAGAGCAACCATCTACTTCTTCAGGAGCAAAGCCTTTAACAATAAAGCCTTTAATTACAAAGCCTAATACTACTGCAGGATCAGGAAAGTCAGGCAAGTGGTTTCTTGATTTTTAATTTTTTTTTAAGCTGTGAATGTTTTTAAATATAAAACTTGCTCTTTGGAGATCTTACGTGTTTGTCTCAGTTAAGACTGGTTCTGTTTTCAAGCTGCTGGGCCTTTGAGGTTCTTCAGTGGAAAACTGTACAAGTTAGGCTATGTGTTGTTTTATCCAGAAAGCTCTCTCACTGCTAGACCACTGGTTCAGATTGTTTGTAGTAGAACATGACTTCCTTTTCAGCCAGGTAAGGCTGAATGTGAGGTATAAACTACTTAACTTGAAGAATTATTCTTTTTGTCATTCTAGTACTGGAGAATTCAACCAAACATTCCAAGAACCAGAATATTGTATCAATCCCTAGTCAATCTGATTACAGTCACAACACTAGGAATAACTCCACAAGAGAAAATCCTGAGAAAGAGAAGCAAATCAAGCGCAGAGTAAAATCTTCCACTGTTAATCAACAAGGTAAGGAATTTCTTTGTAACTCCACCCTGCCCCGAGTTATTGCTGTGGTGTGGTATATTGTAGTGGCTGTGGTGCAGTACTCTGGGGTGGGTAAAGGAGTATGTGTTACGATTTAGTGGAATAGGGAAGTCTAATGTAACGATTCAGTCACAGTTAGTTTCCTTCTTGATAAACCAGCATGGTTTTGACTACTCTTTAACACCATTTCCATGGTGTGATAACTGGTTTGTCTAGCCAATTTTGATATATTAACATATCTGTACCTTCATTTAAATTCAGAGCCGTGTTATGAGTCCTCAGGTTTGAAGGCAGACTTCTGCAGGGTTACACTGTAAACTTGGTGGGTTTTACCTAATAAAACTTACAGGGGTTAGAATTGGGTCAGTGACACTGAGTGTGATGATACTCGCTACAGCCACGAGCATGACAATCAGCATCCCAGCTGCAACTCTATTCTTTCTTTTTGTTTTTTGCCATGGCAAAATAGAGCTATGCAGTGGTTACTACTTCTTGTTTCGTATAATTGTGTGGATTGATCAGACCTGATTTTTTGTAATCTGACTGAATTTTCTTGGGCTTTTGACGTTTGGATGTACAACTTTGGATGTACAACTCTGAGCTTCTGTGGAGACTGAAATAAGGTCTCTTAGTCATAAAATCTTTCCTGTTTATAAAGGAGCTTTGAACTGTTAAGAAGCTGCTGTGATGCAGCTGGATCCACTAAGCATCTTTTCTCTGAAGAAATGGTGGTCTGCAAATTGGGCCTCACCTAATTAACCCGGTTACTCCTCCTAGTCCTGCTCTCCCAGATGATTATCTCTTCTTTATAACTCTTCCATGCTTCTGAAAGAGCAGCTTGTGCTCTGATAAGTTAAATCATCTGTCTGTTCCTTGCAAGCTTTCTCACAAAGGCCTCAGCCATTGCTACATTCTGTGGCTAAATATGCACCCATCATACACAGCTGGATGCTTGGTCTTGTCAGAGGTATCTGGCTGGGGTTGATGTGATCCTTTCCCTCCTGCACATCCACTCATATGACAGCGGAAGCCTGTTCTTTTAGTGCACGATGGGGCGTATGTGAACACAGCAGGAGCTGTGCGTGGATGTTCCATCAAAGGACTGGGTGACTACCCCACTGGCTATGAGTCTGTTCCTGGTCATGTTTTAGGCAGCGATTGTGGTATCGGAACATTGCCATAAGAGGTCCTGTGACATGCCCCCCCTGAGGAAGTTGAGTACCACTTGCCTAAGAAAAACTCATAGCCCATAAAAGCTTCCAAGCAAATACCTTCTGCCATATGTCTGTTAACGTGGGAAATCTGTGCAAATAGCATACTTTTTTCTTCTTAGTCTCCCACACTTTCCCCCCTCCTCCCTCCCCTTCTTCCCCTACTTTCTTTCTCCCCCTCTTTTTTCCCTTTTCCCCCAAGCTACCTTGAGCAAAACCCAACTAGAAGGTGATCCTCACTGCATACTGGCATCAAACTCTTTGAGCTCTACTTCAGGTTTCTTAGATTTTGACAGATTGGCAATCACTGTGAATCCGTTCGGATATTTTAGTAAGAGTTTTATTGAGACAGTGTGAAAATGAAAGTAAATGCAAATCTGTTCCATGATAAGTACGCTCTCATTTCTTTACAGCAGACTGCAAGAATAATGCTTTGGCATCAGGAAGCGTTCAGGTGAATGGACACGGAGGACAGCCTTTGAAACCTCCAGTTAAAAGAGGTCCTGGCCGCAAGCCGAAGGTGGAGACTAATAACAGTAGCTGTGAAGTGGTGCACAAGAAGAGAGGCAGAAAACCAAAAAAGCTACAACTTGCTGAACAGCAAAAGGTTGCAGAGCAGAATACAATCCAGACCGCAAGGGATATATCGGAAGAAGCCTCTGCTTCTACTGCCTGCAATTCTCTTTCCGAAAATAATATGAAGGAAGACTTGTTACAAAAAAAAGGCCGTGGGGGTAGAAAGCCAAAAAGGAAGATAAAGACCCATCAGCCAGGCTCGGACCTCTTAGTTCCTGTGAATGTTAAAATGCAAACAAGAAGCAGGAGGAAAAAGACAGATGAGCCTATGGAGGAGGGGTCTGAAGAGCAGCTTAAAGATTCTTCTGAACCTCATATGAGAACTAGAAACCAGGGTAGGAGGACAGCCTTTTACAACGAAGATGACTCTGAGGAAGAGCAAAGGCAGCTATTGTTTGAAGACACCTCCTTAACTTTTGGAACGTCTAGCAGAGGCAGGGTCCGAAAGTTGACTGAAAAAGCAAAAGCTAATTTAATTGGTTGGTAACTTTTACCAAGGGTTTTACTTCAGAATGCTATGAAGCAGGTACAGTTAAGGAACAGCAGAACAGACTTCTGCTTCCCTGCTGCTATTATGGGTTAGAAGAATATGTTCTGGTTTGGGGAGAAAAATTTAGCAAAAAATAAACTGAAAGAACAGTCTTTGAAAGAAATATATATTTTAAACTTTTGCTATTTATTGCCCTCCAAATAGGTTATGCATTTCAACAGTCATTTTGTTCACAGTTGAGAATAATTGAAGCAATTTCTGACTGACGCACAGAGTTGAGAGCTACTCTGCTTGAGTAGCGCGTGTTATCTCCACACAATTAAAACAAGAGAGACGACTTGTAATGCCACAAACTGAAAACAGAAGTCTATTTTTGAGCAAGCAAGGTACACTTGGGTTGTAAAGTCATGTTGCCTAGGAAGACAGATTTTGGCAAAAAGTGGCAGTAAATTCACTTACGTTTCTATCAAATACAAAAATACCAAACTTTGCTAATCTGAAAATGCTTAATTTTAGTTGTGATGGAACGTTCAGCTGCAAAAGCCTGGCACAGGCTGTCGGTTTATCCAAGTTCTGCCAAACATAGCAAAAATGTAATCACAAAAATATATATATATATATCCACATTGGAAAAAGTTTGACTAATGTCTAATTTTTCAGACCTTGATTCTTGTATCAATCACTAAATCTCTGTTTATTGTGCCAAAGACTGAGAATCAGTGCAGTGGAAAAGCCTTTTTTTTTTTCTTTTTTTTTTCTTTTGAGTGTCAGTACAGCATACCATTTGCAGTGATCAAAGCTGTGTATTGTTTTAAATAGTAGGTTGTTAACATTGTTCTGAAATGTATCCTTTTTGGTACTTTTGGTAGAAAATAATGCACTGGTGGGGTCCTTTGACAGAGATGTTTTGGACAAAATGTATAATTGGTTAAAGGATTCAAGGAAATGACAGGACAGGTATGGAATTACAATGTTTACTTTCTGATCCAGATTGATTGTTTCTACAACTTTGTAGGTCATTTTAAGCACGTCTAAAGAAGAGTGTATGTGTATATATTAATATATACATAAACACATACATATAAAATATTACCCAGGTATAAATTTTTTTCAGGATTTTTTAGATAGCACTAGAATTGAAAATAAATTTTAAAATGTCATACTTTATAGTTTAATTTTAAGGGGAAGATTGGTTATTTTCAATGATTAAGGTTAAAAGGCCAAATCACTTTTTATGCAATCATGTTTTATACAGTGGTCTCATTGCACATTGTGTTTTTCTGCACTTTTTATGGTATATCACGCTGACATAAGTCAATATACACCCTAAAGAAAAATTCCATTTAATGATTGTGCCTTGTATTCTATTATTTCTTGCATCCTTAGTAAAATTAAGTTGTCTATTGTAAATGATAACTATATGACTTAGGGGAATGTATTATTATATGTACTGCTCTGGAAAAGAAAAGCAGTTATTTATTTGTTTATGGTACATTTAGTTATTTTATACCTTTACAAACAAACTTTAATACCATTTTCTATCACTTAAAAAAGTATTGTCCAGTTTTAAGGAAAAAAAAAAAAATAGAGAAGTAGTCATATTTTCTGAGATCTGGTATGGTACAAAAATGTAACCAAAATTTTCTGGTTATACATTATTTTGGAAGTTTGGGTAGTATGAAAGACCTTTTTTTTGTGTGTGTGACCCTAACTTAGTTGAAAAAATAAACCTGAAATGAAACCTCAATTCTGTACACCCTTAGTTAATAATATTTTAATTTTTTTTTTATTTTACAAACACCATCTGCAATATCTGGATGAAGGGCATACAGAATTAAGATCTTAAATTTGCACAGATTCTGTATATGTATTTGAGGCCTGATTCTTCAGTCTTTAGTTTCTGTTACCAAAAAAAAAAAAAAATAAAAAAAATTTAAAAAGCTGAAATCCTTGAAGAGCAGCAGGTATCTGGCACCAAGAGGAATAGAAATATGCTACTGTGGCTAGCAAATTAGTATCCACCATACCTAGTTTTGTGTAGTTCATTATGCATTTTGCTACAAAAAAATGAGGAGAATATTTTCTAGATCCTCTTCGAACTGTGGATATGAATTTGGGGAGCAGGGATTAGTTTGCATTTCATTTGTTGGCGTATTTACTTTTCCTAACAAGTATTTCTTTCTCGTTCAATTAAAGATGGAGTCACTAAACATGTGGTAGGATAACAAGCGATGGCTGTACAGCTGCAGTACAGCTTCACAAGTCAAAGCAAATTGATTCTACTCGTTAATTTTTTTTTCAGATCTCACTGATGAAGGCAATCATTTGAAAACGTGTAATTTCCTGATGTTATCTGCATTGTAATATATGAAATAGATTATATCTAAATTTCAACTTCTGTATTTACTCCGTTTGTAATAATGTTTTATATGGCATGTTTATGTATATATTTATATATCGAAAAGACCTTGTATGTAAGTTTTGGAGACTGAAATAACACGCGTTCCCTTAACAGTAGGTAGAATATTGTACATCTTAATTTTACAAAACTAGAAGGCCTTACCTGCAGAACATGGGTACTGCTTCCCACCCAGTAATATTGGTGACTCTAGCCAGTAATTTTTTAATTCATATTAAACACATTATTTTTTTTTTCCTTTTAAAATAAATTTGGGTTACATTTTTTTATAGAAGCAACACTAAAAAATTATTAGAAATTAATACCAGATTTATTTAAAAGTTCTATTTTTATAATTTAATTTTCACTAGGTTGCTAACTTTATTTATGATACTTTAGTCACCATCAGACTGTGTGTTTTTGTCGGGGGGGAAAAAAGAACCCCGTGATTTGAGGTTGTTGTGACATACTGTATCAACACAGAAAAAGAGCTTTTGATTACAGAGTCTTAAGTTTTTAACTGTGAGCAATAAACTGTTGGTCAGTGTTCTGAAATAATTTAAGAACTATAGTGATATGCATGTTTTATAATGCCATCTGAAGTACCTAACAACTGGTTCAGAAAATGGAGTATCAAAATCAAGTATGCTTGTTTCACATTTGCATTGTAAATAACATAGGTTCACAGTCATGTACATGCAAACGATCTTACAGACCTGGCAGCAATTAACACAGTTTTATTCATTAAATTAATTTCTATTTGACATGGATGTGAGGATGCTGTTCTGGTATTCTGGTGTTTCTCCTCTATACTGGGAAACATTAAAATTGGTATTTACCGCTGAGTGGTATCTTAACAACAGCGTGTTCTCAAACTACCGCTGAGGAAATAGCTTCTGTTTGTGATACCGGTGTGCTCTCAATGTTCAACAGAGATCACTGTGCCTGTGCCTCCATACTTAACAACTCCTTAGCCATTTTGTTTCTGTTGTTAGCGTGTTCTCTGGGAACTGAACTTCAATTTTACCATTGTAGTGTTCCTTATTGTCGATATTGAACTAGAGCTCTTTGTCGATCGGCAACGACCCGTGATACAACTTTACAGAAAAATGTCTTCCTCCAGTGATTAGACTGCTGTGCTATAGATTTACAGGTGTTTATTTGTACAGTGTCCGCTTTGTACATGTGATCAGTTTGTTGATAGACTTGTAAGATTGAGTTGGTTGAGTTAAATATTACTATGGCTTAATATTTGTAAAACTATTAATTGATAAAGGACCCTGATGCAGCACGTAGGATATATTAATATCTATTTAAAAAATAAATCGTAGTGTAGAGACAACTTATTCACTGTATTGCTGTACAAATATTTTTCAAGTACCAATTCCGATTCCATGCCAGAGGCTTTTTGTCTTACCAAAAAAAAAAAAAAAAAAAAGACTACATGCAACACAGAAATGGTTTCTCCATTCAGTAACTTCAAGCTTGTTAAAATTTTTACACCACGTTGTTAAATCTCTTGCTCACATTTGTTGGATCAAGGACTACAAGGAAATGCTTTAGCGTGTAATTTGAATTTAGGCACATATTAAATGGTTGACTGGTTCTATAAAAGCAATAGGCTTAACTGGATGGGACCCTTTCACCCTGTACTTTACATAGTAAATTGGGGGTTAGAGGTTTCTAAGCTCACTTTCATCAACATTCGCATTTAATTTGAAGCACGCAAATCTTGCAGAGGTAATTTTAACATACTGCTGGTCAATCAAGATACAGCCATACCATAATAATTACATTGTGTTCCAAGTCCTTACATTATCTCTATAAAGTAGTATATTTTGTCCACAGTAGTTTTTCAAAGGTTTTTCTTTTTGCCTTTGTTTTTTGGAATTTAGTTTTTTTTTAAGAGGGTTGAGTGTTTTAACAGGAATTTAAATCCAACTCTGCAACCGTGCTGTGATACAAAAGGTAGAGGGCTTTAAAACCTCACCTAGAAACAGCAAAAGCTCATTTTCTGTTTACTACCTAATGAAGACAAATTAACTGTGTAAAATTATATATAATATATTTTCTTTTATCCCTGAAGTTCTTGTAACAGATTGGTTTCCAAGGGGACCTAGATATTCAACTGATAAAAGGGCTCTTAGTTATCTGCTGTAAATTATTGTATATACATGCTTGTTCATAGGCAAAGTGTATTAAAGTTCATAAAATTGGCCAAGGCTTGACAAGGTGTTTCCAGGAACAGATCTGGTATTGACAGCTTACGTAGCTTCCCGGTTTTGAATCGGGAATACAGCTTGTCGACTTTCTGCTGTGGCTGAGGGAAAGCACAGGGAGCTGTTAGAGTAGAGCCAACCTCTAGGTGCTCTTGCATTTTTGCTGATTTTCATGTGGGAGTTCACCATGTCACTTTGACGCTGTGTTAGAGGAGGAAACACGCCAGGAAAGCCAGACTAAAAGACGTCTTAAATTGCAGGAAAAAAAAAAAAAAAGTCGATTGACTTTGTTGTTCTTGTTTTCTTCCCCCTTTTCCCAAGGTTATGACAGCATGAAGGCACTCTAGAGCGAAACCTTATATGCTGCAATAAAATAAAGGTGAATAAATTTAGCTTTTAGGAGGTAGATAGCGAGACAAATAGTAATTTGGATCCTTTTTAATGCAGATAAAGACATCAGGAAATTCACTTCAAATAATGCAAACAATACATTTTAGGGAGGGAAGGTAGTGCTATAATACGAATTTCTACCCTGAAAGAACAAAGAACGAGGTCGTACAAATGAGGAGTAGAAAGAAATCCAAGTACCTATCATGTCACACACGCCTGTGGGATGTATATGTGCCATCTTGTGCTTACAGCTGTGTGTGTTGGGTTTGCTAATGCGTTGAGACCGTGCAGAAGTTACATTTTTGGACCATACTGAACCTGCAGAAGTGTGGCGGACAACTGGATAATGATCTTACGTGAACTGAATTCTCTCGTAATGTTTAAATATGTATAGAATGGAGCTCAACTTCAAGGAAATGACCTAGGAAGGTTAATTTTGAAACTGACACATTTGCAGATTAAAAATTACGCTTATTTTGTACAGAATTATGTAAAACACAAATCTGTTGTATGTAATGAGTAACAGTTTTGGAAACTATAATTCTTTAGCTTTATCAAGGGTTTTTTTTTTTCCTTCCAGAAATCTGGATTATCATGTTATAACCTGAAGTATCTCACCAGGATAACAGTGCCCTTTCTTTTTGTACATATGGATTGGAAATTTCTTTACTGTTATGTGGACACTTTCTATGTTAGTTTTGATGCATAATACTTTGAATCCTTTTATACAAACTAGAATGTATGTGTAAGAATTACTGTCACTGCAATGTAGTAACTACAAACTTATTTTTAAATAAATAGAAAACATGTTTTTCTAAGCTGTCCAACAGTGTTTGTTTCTATGTAGTAATTTAGTGTGTTAACGGGACAATTGCTTGTGTGGTCTTGCAAACAGCCTTAAATCAGGTTGTTCCGATTCCTCGCGTACCTCTGTACCGTATCCCAGGGCGCTATGGTTCAGCGTGTTATGTGGGAACAGACAGAATTGCAGCCAAAGCACTGCCTGATAGAGGTCAAAATTTGCTATTTTGGAGGGGGTTTCACTCAAACCTGCAGTTCTGGAGGCAATGGAAAGGCACTAGCAGCTGGCGGTGAACGTTACCAGTCCTCTGAGCTCACTTTGTAGTATGCAGCAGGTTACCCCTCTTCCTCCAAGAAGCCCTCTCTGTTCAGGTGACAGCTGTTTGTATCAGAGCTACATCCAGTTTATCTGAAACTCTCTGCTTCCAGCAACTCTAGAAGAAGCTAAAAACAACTAAGCACAGAGAAGTCCACTGCCTCCCTGCACGTAGAGTACTGATGTCCAGTCTAGTTGCCCTGAAAGGGTGTCGCACAGAAAAGTAATACAGGATGTGTTTTCACAACAACCTGGGGTTTGTTTGGTTTCTATCTACACCTTTCTGGTCAGTAGATGTAAGACAAAAGAAACGTTTGGTATTTTAAATACTGCAGCCTGTGGATTCTGTTTCACTTCACCTGGTATTTGCTTTATTTTCCTCCTTATGTACCTTACTCAAAATCACAAGGAAGTGGTAGAAGAAACTCTCCTTGTGATAGAAGTGACAAAAGAAACCCCACAGATGCAGGTATGTGTGCTGCTGAGCAGCGGGAGCGGGGAACGCTCATAGCAGAACAAAGGGAATTCCCTGTAGCTTTCCAGACATGTCCACCATGGAGTCTGGCAAAAGCAAGACTTGTTTTAGCATAGGAGGAAAAATACCCGTTGTCTCGTGTATCTGTGTGACTTTTAGTAAGTGGCATGTTCTAAATAATTTTAGAATGCTGAAGATGGAATAGACTGCCGTGTGTCTGTGAAGTACTGCAGATGGCAGTTGTATGTGCATCTTCAGTATGACAGTACTGTAATAACACAGGTTTGTCCTTCAGAAAGGAAAGCCACCCCAGTTCCAGGGGTTTAGTTTTGTTACTGTAAAGAGTCTTAAGCAGTTCTTTTTGCTTGGTTTTGAATACAAATCTTTTTTGTGTGTGTAAATCTGTACAGAATCCTTAAAACACAATTGTATCTCAGTTCACTCCTCACTTGCATGACAGGTGTCTTTTTGAAGCCTACTGTGGTTGTTTTACATTGAGTAGAAATCGGGACTTTGCTTTGGATTGACAGGTGCTGTGAAATGTTGGTCCCTGACAGCTAGATGCTGACTGTGCCAGTACCAATGCTTCATTAACCTCTTAATACCATTTACTTCTGTTAGTTCATACTACTCATGAAATGAAGGAAACAATGTACGATCATCAAAGTTGACCATTTTGTTTTCAAAGTGGAAAGTTCTTGTACCAAAACCTGTGTTCTTTCCTGCTCTAGCAATCAATACGAGCTTTGCAAAAGTGTGTCATTTTTCCCAAAGATAAATAAGCCAATTGTAATGGCTTTAAAAATTAATCAATGATTCTATCTGAAGCACATGTGAAAACAAAGTAAATGCCAGAGAGCTAAAACCAGCAAGTAACATAGGTGGTGACTGGAATTAAAATAGTATATAATTGAGTTACTCTACATAAAATTAGCATAAAAAAAAAAAAATAAATTAAAATTATGGGTTTTACTAATGCGGGCAGGAAACTTCAAGACCAAAATATAAGGTTGTTTTCCTAGTTCAGAGAAATCTTGTGTTTGATATCTTCACAACAGGCTTAATTGACTCTCTTACAGGAGGGTAGTGAGGATTTACTAATCATACTTAGAAATCTGTGTGTTTGCTGAAAGGAGGGTAGGGTAGAGAATTCAGGAATGCTGTTTCTGATCTGGTAACAGCCATACTAATTTCCTTCGTGCTTCCTTGTGGAAGTGGAGAGGTTTTACCTGAACAAGGTTCTATCTGCCACTCATTTTACTTTAGCCAGGAGACACATCAGTAAAAAAAAGCACACCACAGAAAAAAAACCCAAAAACCAACAACAAAAAAAAACCAACAAAAAGAACACACACAAAAAACACCCCCTCCATAATAATAAAAAACCACAAACAACCCAAAACCAACCAAACAACCACACAAAACACACAAACGCAACACAAGGGAGAGAAAATAAGAGCAGAGACAGGTGATCATTCAGCATGCAATGCCTTCAGAGGCATATTCCCAAAGATACTGTGTTCAAACTACATTTTAGGATTCAAGGGCCAGACAGCTTTGCCTGCTAATTTGTGCTTTCTCCCATCTCTGCATTTGACTTTGAACAACTGCAACTTGAAATGCAAAGCAAGTTAGAATACGACTAAAACACTAGAAATAATTAGTTTATTTACATTCTACAGTAGAGAATGTTGCTTTTCTCATATTCAAGCACCCTAATTCAAAACTTGAAATCTCTTTATTATTAGGGAGGGTGATGTAAGCTCCCATGAACTGCTAAGAAAGGGAATGCAGCTGTCAAAAACTGCCCATTCACCAAGGTTTTATTTTGAGGATGTTTACAGAACAAAATGGCTTAAAAGAGTCGAACTCCTAATTAGCGATGGTGCCAGCATCTTTCAATACACTGCGCCTTTTTACTCAGCTAGAATCTCAATGCGAAGAGCTGGGTGTACGTGCACCATGTAGTAGTGCTGTCTTTCACTGACAGCAGTTAATTTGAATGCACGAGTACATTGGGAAGGATTAAAAACCTCGTACTGTAAATCATGAGTGAATACTAAACTGCTGACGGATAACCTCTCATTTCCCCTGTAACTCTAAATTATTTAGGAAAATTATTAGACGATTCATATACACTGTGTCTTAAGAAAGGTAGATCATCTGAAATTGTCTTGTGGACAGATTTATTTTTTTTTCTTTCATGCTAATTTATCAAGTTGCAATTTTCCTCTGGCCTTAGAAACGTTCCAAGAAAATGCTTCGGTCTGCGTAGCGTTGTCTGTAGCCTCTTTACAAAACTTACATTAATATAAAGCTTCTTGTGAGCTTTGTACCTTATTTTTGCACCTGTCTTGGTGCCCTTGAGTCCCTGTTAAGCCTCCTCTCTCCTCCTCTGGGAACTGTTATTGTCAGGGAAGGCCTGTGGTGGAAAGGCTACTTGCTGAGTAACAGGTCCCTTATCCAGGTTTCACAGACCTGTTGAGAATTCCAGTTTCCCTCTGTGCATGTGATTTGGTTCTATGAGGTTTACAGAGAACTCTTGCCTTCACAAAAGAAGCTGTTTTGAATTTTTACAGGCTCAGTTTTCTACAGCTTGGTAATTGCTGTTGTTTCACAGCTCTGTGACAATATGCCTGGTCTTATCAGCTCCGAGGTTCGGTTATTCTGTACATCTGGAAGTTCATGGATGCTGCCAAGTTCACGGAGCTACCACATGGATGGTAGCTCTTGACACGTGCCATTCTCCCCTCAGCGCTTTGAACCATCCAAAAACCATCATCTTTCTGAGCATTTGGTCTGAGGTTCCCCTTACATGATTCCCCCCCCCCCCCCCCGGTCTTCCAATAAATCATTATTTATTACACGTCCTTTAAGGAATTTTACTTCGTCAGAAGAAATCATAGTATAGCAGAGTTGCAGCTGGTCCCATCCAAGACTAGGAGTCTGGGAGGCCCAATATCAGTAGGCAATGGGACACAATCATTTTTATAACCGTTTCTTATGCCCCCAACATGACCTGCTTTTGTAGAGACTGAAGCTGCCCTCGCTTTTAGGGTCCTTACAGCCCCACTTCTGTGATCTTCTGAGGAAGACATGAGAGATCATTCTGAGTCTGCTCAAGCCGGAAGCAGCTCTCACCACTGCTGCCTTCCTCTCTTTGCGAAGGGAGTGTGTTGTCTATGCCTCCATTGGGGGGAACGAAGAGTCTGTTTAAGAAGCTACAAAATATCTGGCATTGGTATGTGCTGTGGTATATAAATGTATCTGGCTAAACTTTCATGAAATTCAGCTGCACAGAATTTGAAAGTTCTTCAAGGACATAGTGATAATGAAAACCTTGGGCTTGAAAAACATCCAGCATTTATCTTTGGAAAGATCTAATATAACCTGATGCTTTTTTTTTTTTTTTTTTTTCCCCTTAGCTTCCAGCCTAGACAAGGCACAGGGATTCAAAGTGCTTTATACATGAGAAAAATGGATTAGCCTTGTTTGACTGCATGCCCCAGGTTGCTGCATGTAAGCCTCCTGACATTATGCTTACTTTTCTTAATTATCTTTCATGGGCTCAAAACCACTGCCCAAGACCAACTTAGTTCAGCCCAAGAAACACATTAAACTGTTGTAGCCAACAATATGCTCTACTAAAAAGCTGACACTGCTCCTCTGCTCCGTCCAACATAGTGTAGGAGATGCTACACTGTTTTTCCCATCTGTAAAATCATAGACTGGTTTGGGCTGGAAAGGGACCTGTAAAGGTCATCTAGTCCAACTCCCCTGCCATGAACAGGGACATTGCTAACTCAGGTTGCGCAGAGAAGCATCCAACCTGACCTTGAATGTTTCCAGGGATGGGGCTTCTGGTGGTTTTTCATAGGGCCAGGAATGAGATTGGACTTGATGATCTTGAGGGTCTCTTCCAGATGAAACTGTTCTATGATCCTATCACCTTTCTGGGTAACCTGTGCCAGTGTTTAACCAACCTCATTAATAAATAATTTCTTCCTTATATCTAGTCTGAATATATCCGTTTTTAGTTTAAAACCATCATTACTTGTTCTGTCATTACAGGTCCTATTAATGAAGAAGAGATATAATGACTTGTTAGGTGTCTAATAATATTGTGTATTTGGCCTCTGCTTGCACTATACACTGTTGATTTTATCCACAACAGAAAGTGGGAGGTATTTCAGTCTGTATCATCACATGGTGTAGTTCCTACACTTTTCAAATTATTTCTGAGATGATTTTTGCTTTTAGCATGTGTTTACAGGAAAAAGTACTTTCTGATTCTTTTTTTTTTTTATTTGAAAAGTTTAACTGTGGGTATGGTATTGAAGAAACAATGACGAGTAAGCCACATTATTGAATTACGTATGGTTCGATAACATTTTCCTTTTTATTTTTTTTTCACTGTACTGCCCTTTACAGAGATGTGCTCAATAAGCAAGGAGAGAGGGATAGAACATTTCCCCTCCTTGGGTAAGACTCAACATCAGCTACTGCTGAATTTCCCCCACTGCCTGCAATGTTCCCATTGCTCTAACAGCTCTGGGTCATTTGTAGTTTTGAGTCTATCCCCATTTGCTCCCACCTTGATTTGGGTGTCATCAATAAATTTGATCGCTGTTGAATTTACACCAAAGAAATCCCTGACAAAGAGAAGACTCCTTAAGGGGCTTCCAGCCCCGTCCAGCTGCTCAGCAGCCACAGGCCCTGAGGGAGGCTGAGGGTGATGGCTGACATGTGCCCTATCGAAACCACGCATGAGACTTCTTCCAGCTATGCCTTAATCCATCCGTGACAACAACGGGCCCAGGAACCAAGTGCTGTCTGAAATACCATCAGGGTGGTTAGAGACATGCTGAGAGAATGGCTTAAAAGTCTGGGTTAAAATACAACACCTTTTGTATAAACCTTACACCAGAGAACTTTCTCCTGACTTCTATTCATAGCAGGTTGAAGGCACTTTCCCACCTTCGCGGAAGAAAATTACTTAAATGAGGAAGTTGCAAATATAATTTACTTTAAATTAACCTAAAATAAAGAATAACTGTCTGTCTGCCTGTCTGTCTCCTTAAAACAGGTAAGGGAGTAAAGTCCACCCAGGGATTTTTTTGTTGCATTTTGATAATGAGAAATCTTGATCTGTTCCAGCCCAGGAGCCTTTCCGTGCAAGGGGAAGCAGACCGCCAGTCCGGGAGAAAGGGGGATAACTCCGCCCGCCTGAAAGCCTGACCCGAGCGTCAGGCGCAGCTTTCACCAGTCTGGGTTCACTTTAGGCGTGAAAACGATTATTCCGGGGAGGGCAAGAAGCCGCGAACGGCCCCCTCCCACCGCTGCCCTCAGCCGCACAAGATGTCCGCCGGCCCCCAACGGGCCGTTACCTGCCGCCGGCAGCTCCCGCCCCGCCCCGCGCCGCACCCACCTGGGAGCTCAGCCCCTCGCCGCCCGGCCCAGCCCAGCCCAGCCCAGCCCAGCCGAGCGGGGCCGGCAGCTGCCGCCTGGAGCTGCGGGGGAGCGTGCCGCCCGGTGAGGAGCTGCCGGCGCCGGGGGCTGTGCGGGAGAACGCGGGGGAAGGGAGGGTCGCGGGGCGGCGATCGGCCGGCTCCCCTCAGCCGCCGGGCCGAGGGACGGTGGTCAGGGGCGGGAGAGTTGTGGGGAAGAGAAGCTGGCAGCCCGCCCCGCCGCCTCACCTGCCCGCCGAGATCACACCGTTCGTGCCGTTGGCACACGGGCTTGGGGCAGAATTATCGACCGGGGGCTCGGCGGCTTCCCCGCGGCTGCGGTGGGCGCTGCCGGGACAGAGGAGCTGCTGCTCGGCCGTGCCCTCGGCTCCCAGCCGGGTGCACACAGGCGGTTGTCGGCGCGGGTAGGGGCACGGCTCCTTTTGGCAGGTTTTCACTTACTGCAGAATATGCACGGAAGTATTTTGATTCCGTGGGGTTCCAGCTTTGGCCCAGGCTATCTGTCCGCCTGCTACCGCATCCTTTCTGTCTGCTCAAAGGCTGCTTTGAGAAAGAGGAGGAAGACCTGCAGCGGGATGAGTTGTGTGGTTGTGTTGTGTCGTGTCAACACCGTGGGCACTGCCCAAGGGGTCCCATCCAGCTCTCCAGCCTAGCAGGGTGCTGATGGATATTTAGTTGAACCGATATGCGACTTCCCCCTCCACTATCCCCCCCCATATACATGGGTTAGCAAGCACTCTAGACGTGCAACTGCTGATAATGTCTAAAATTAACAGCTGCTGCTTCTTTGCTGTTGGCTCTAAAGCAGGTAATGCAGAAGTGAAAAATACAGTTTCTGGTAACTGTTCGTCACTCATGCAGATGTTTTCATGTTCCTTACAACATCGGTGGCTTGTATTAGAAATAGTGCGGCAAGCAGGAGCAGGGAGGTGATTGTTCCTCTGTACTTGGCATTGGTGAGGCCACATCTCGAGTACTGTGTTCAGTTTTGGACACCTCAATACAAGAAAGACATGGAGGTGCTGGAGCGGGTCCAGAGAAAAGCAACTAAGCTGGTGAAGGGCCTGGAGAACAAGTCTTATGAAAGGCATCTGAGGAGCTATTTAGTCTGAAGAAAAGGAGGCTGAGGGGAGATCTTATCGCTCTCTACAACTACCTGAAAGGAGGTTGTAGAGGGGTAGGCGCTGGTCTTTTCTCACAAGTAGCCAGTGACAGAACAAGAGGGAATGGCCTCAAACTGCACCAAGGGAGGTTTAAAGTGGAGATTAGGAAAATTTTTTTTCACTGGAAGGGTTGTCAGGCATTGGAGCAGGCTGCCTAGGGGAGGTGGTTGAGTCACCATCCCTGGATGTGTTTAAAAGCCATATAAAATGTGGTGCTTGGGGATATGGCTTAGTGCTGGACTTGGTAGAATAGGGGTAATGGTTGGACTCGATCTTAAAGGTCTTTTCCAACCCAGATGATTTTGTGATTCTTTGGGCTTCCTTTAGCATTATTTTGTGACCTCGACTACCTTTGCCCGGCAATTTTCATAAATCTGACTTCCCCCGTACACATGTACTGTATATATTACAGTAGCTCAAATTATTTTGTAAATGATGTAAATCAGGCTAGCAGGAACTAGAAGCACCTCAATTTGTTTGTGCCGAGTACTCTACTAGAGAGTATAGTAGTTGTGACTGCTGCTACTGGAGACTAAACGACAGAGCAGGGAGTGGATGTAGATGATTCTGAACGTTGCAGTAAACCTGTACACTCTGAGAACTCTTGTGTAGCAGCTGCAAGGCTCAGATTTCAGCAAGTCTCAGTTCTGATTTGAAAAACCCTCATAAAGATGTAAAAAGGCCAAAAATGTGCTCATCTGCTGAAAGTGGCTATCTTAATTTGGTGAGGAAGGAGGGAAGAGTCATGAGTATCTTAATGCATTGGTAAGGTGCGGCAGGTGCCTGTGGAATGAACGGTGATGCCAGATCCTTTGCTATTCCAGGGATGGAACTGTGGCACGTGTTGTTATCATCTTGGTATGATGCTATGCACGCCTTCGATCTGAAAGAAAAAACTCTTAGTTCTGTAGTATGTACAATAATTGCTGAATTCAAACAGATTTTTCTCGAGGCCATCAATCTGATATGTCAGACGTGTTTAATAAGCTTAATTAGATGATAAAGCAGTGCAATGAATTTTGTGCATGGAGAGCAGCTTTTTATTGCATATTGGACAACCATCCAACTTCTTGGTTTGTTTTTTGGTTTGGTTTTTTTCCCTTTTTTTTTTTCTATTTCCAGATGAAAGAGATATCTGTATAACTCTTAACCAGGTTTTTGTTTAGTCTTTGTGAAGCTGTCTACTTTAGCCTCCTATTAGTTTTTATAAGTACCCTCAAATTTAATGCAGTTTGCCTTAATTTAGGTGTGCTCTGGCTGTAACTGAAATGTGTGCGCACAGATTGCATATTATCTTGTGAACCAACGGAAGAATCTGAAGGACACTTACAAGTTCTACACAGCTAGCAAAGCTGACAGTTTTTCGTCTTGGCTTTTTATTTCTCTTCCTCTTTTCAGAGTGGAGAGCAGGGGAGTGTCTTTGAAGAAGCTTCCTGTTGGAATGCCTCACATCAATGCAGCTGCAGCTCTGCAGATTTGCATGCTGCTCTCTGCGCTTCCTGCACAGTATCTCATATCCCAGTGGTATGGCACCGACTCTGCTCAGCGCATCCAGATAACAGAAAGGTTGTGAGTCTCTCCTTCCCTACTCTATTTCTTTGTAGCAGAATTCTCTTTCTCATCACCAGCGATGCTTTGTCTTGGAAAGCTGGAGCGTGGGTAGGACACGCTGGCCATTCCGATGCAAAAGCAAGACGCAAATCAAACCTCAGACAGTTTTATATTTTGATGTGACTGTATTTAGTTGTTTAAAGATGTTCTTCAAAATTTGAATAGCGACTGTTGTTCTCTTCACGTAAAAATCTGTATATAATCTGCGCGAGTGCGTGATTGTGCCTTAACCCTCATTCTGCTTTTGGACGTTCCAATAGATGTTACTATAGGTTATGTCCCTTTAAAAAGGGGAAAATTAAGTGTTTGATTAGAAAGACCATTTCTAACTTTCCATTACCTTTTGTCGCTCACTGTTAAAATAATTTTTTTTTGCACAGTGTGACTCAGTACAGAGTCTTAACCAACAAAAATCCATTGAGTAAATTACTTAAGGTAGTCATAATGCTCGAGTGAAGTAAACAGTGTCATTTTGTGTATGAATTAAGAAGTTGTGTACTGACGAGGTTACATGGGAAAAAAAAAAGAACTAAATCTGGCTTTGTGCATAAGGACCCAGATTTCAATAAGTTTCGGGTTTCATGGCATAAATCAACTAATAACCATTTAGATCTATGCAAAAGCTTTTAGGTAATTTTGTAATAGTCTTTTGATAATGTGCACCATTTTAGAAATATCTCATGCTCACTATTCTCAAGTAATGGTTGAAATGGCAGAATCTGATGCAGTTTAGCAAATACTGTGCTCCGAGTACAGAAAGCAAGGAACTTTGTCATGAAAAATTTTCCAAAATTTACCTGCAGTTCACTGGTACAGCTGATGATTGAAAGAATATTCATTTGCAGTCTTGATTCTAATCTTGAGAAGAACTTGTTCCTGGTCACTGACTTTTTTTTTTCCTGTTTGCTACAGAAGCCTTAAAGTTTAAATATATATATAAAAAAATACTAGAGAAGGCTTTTAAAACAATGTGATAATCATTTTTACTACTAAAGGATAATTGCCTCTTGGAGCAGCTTTACCAAATCTTGCCTGAGTCCTGATGCGTGGGCAGATCGTTTAAAGCTGTGGCTATCAAAAACAAGGTAGGGTGTTCTATCCTCTCTATACTTGAGAATAAATTTCTCTTCTTAACAGAAGCAGGCTGTAGGGGTGAAGTAAGCAACAAAGAGGAAGTCTCTCTCATTTGCTTGTTGAGACTGATTTGGAATTTTCTACCAGTTTTAAGAACACCTTGTGCGTTTATTCTACACACGTGTGCAATTTGAGCTCCGTGCAAAACTAAACGTAAATCACGGTGGTTGTTCTAGTCTATTAATGATTGCAAGCAGCTCCATGTTTGTGGGATCATATCCTACAGCATGGGATGGCCGTGCTGTAGGTGGTAGTTCAAGAAAGCTTGAAATCAGATTAGAAAATGCAGATGGGAAATCTGTGGGTTTAGGAAGATGGGAAAACTTGATTATCGGACAAGTGCCAGTAAGGTGGTCTAGAAAAAGTAGAATTATATCCATTTATATATATATGCCATTTTAATTTAAGAAGGCTGTTGCTTGGGCTTGTTTGGGGAGGTTAAAGGGCTTGTTTGTGAGATTTATTTCTTGTATGGTAGAAGTACTCCAAAGGTTTTATCTTGTCTGGACCTTCAGAGATCCCTTGATCCGTGTACAGTAACCAAGGGTGACAAGTCTTCTAACTGTGGAAGGTTCGGGCTTAGTTTTGCCCCCAGGAAAACTGAGGAGAATTACGTACGAGTGGAAAGGGAAACTGCTTTCCTTAGGTTCACCATGAATATAGTTGGAGCTGCTTGTGTCTTCTGAATATCTTATAATACGAAGAATTGGTTATCCTAAAAATAGTGACATTTGAGACCTTTGAAAAACTACTATATTAGCTGCTGTTTTCAACAATGCAGTCTGGTGAGTCAGGATATTTGCCCATTCCCATTTTTGTTAAAAGGCATTTGTCAACCTTAAATCTTCTTACAGATTTCAGCTAAGCCAAGACTTAAAAAAAGGATTGTTCGCACAGTTGTGGAACCTTCTTCCAGGGTACGTTCTTCCAGGCGTTCTTCCAGGCAAGGTGAAGGGAGTAAAACTGAAAGAGGGAAGGTGGTGAACACCATAAAAGACGAAGGAGATTAGGACGACCTATAGTTCTTCAGCACCAACAGGTTGCTGACTGATATGGATGAAGAATGTTAACCCAAATACATTTGTTCATAGACTGCTTCTGTTACGCTGCCAGCAGAAGGATTATTTGAAAGCTCACCCCCAGTAAATGTTCTGTTTGTTTGTTGGTTTTTTTCACTTTCTCTTTTTCTGCAGTAGCAATGAAAAACATGACTAAAACTTTCTAAAGATGTCTCTCCCCTAGCCCCCACCCTTCAAATTCAGATGAAATTCCACCTAGAGCAGAGCAAAGCTATACTTACTGTAGCTTTAAGCTGGGACTCATGGCCACACACCTTGTCCGTACCAGTGTTAACCAATCTTCAACAGTTTTATAAAAGATACGGAAGAATCACTGTTAGAGTTCAAAATAATATTTGCTCATCTGTATAAAATAAACGGGTTTCCTCCGATATAAAAATTCTAATGCGACTGTAGAGCTACCTATCTGAAGAAACTGGATTTATACTCTTTTTTCCTGTTGGAACAAATACTTCTGTTCTGTGCATTCCTTAAAAGTGATTTTAATGTAAAACTCTCACCTGGGCTTCAAATTGTGAAGAATTTTATATCAAAGGCTTTGTAGGATCCCTCTATTCAGACAAATGCTTAAGACAGTAATAACCAGAAGGCAAATTATCCTAACACTCAGTTTCTAAAGAACTTGTTTGAATATTGGGTTACTAATTTTACATTTTAGGAGTTGGTACGATGGAGAAAAGCAAGCTAAAAGTGGTGAAAATGAGGCAGAAAACCATTTTCATTTTGCAGGTATTGAAGTCTTTGTAATCCTTTTGGATTTTGCTTGTGATACTGTCATCTATAAAGTCTTCTGTAGTGGATTTCTCTACTTACTTTGTCAATAGTATTTTTGGTTCCTTCTCTCTAAGCATTATTGATACTGTTCAGTAAGCAAAACAGAAAATGTAAAATCCAAGGCCTTTTCATCCCATGTTGTATAACAGTATCAATATGACATAGTATATGTATGTATCTATTTTATTGAGGAGATCTGAGAGTGCTTATTTTTTATTGATGTATGAAACACTGGTGTAGCTTTCATTTGATTCAAATGAACTGGTTTAGGTCAACTTCATAAAAAAAACAACCCAAAGAGTTGATCGGTCTGCTCTTGAAAAAAAAATTCCCTGCAATCAGACAGAATAGAAGAATTCTGAGACCTAAACTGGAAAAATTAATGGCAAAATCAGTTGGCATGTGCAAGCACTGTAAAATATAGTATAAAAGGCTTAAGTAATTGTCAAGACCTACATGTGTTTATGCTTTTCAAAGCTCTGTTAAGACCCTGAAGTAATATCAAAGGCATACAAATAGAAAAATGCCTTCTGTAGTCAAATATCATGGTAGTATTCTTAATATAAAGTACCTATTCCCTTGTTTACTTCACCTACTAATCTAATTGTCAGTTCTTTTCTGGTAGAAATCAGAAGAATTTCTGTTTAAATGTTTAATATACTCCACCAATCACTTACCCTTGCTAAGTCTCTTTCTTTGTTAAATTAGAATCAACTCACATTCGCAGTCCAAAGCCAGAATATATCCAGTTCAGTGTGGGACAGGTAATAGTTCACAAAAGATTTGGCTATTCAGGAGTCATTGTTGGATGGGATGTAAAAGCTAACACCCCAGAAGGATGGCTACAACACCAATACCCTCCATCGAAACAGGTTTGAATGTATTAAACTCTTGCTTTGTTCATACGTACGCAGAATAACACAGGTTAAAAAAAAAAACCCTCAGAAACACTGTCACAGACAGACTTCCTGGTAACTGTATGGAAAATACGTGAAGTTTCCAGTCACCTTTGCAGCTGAGCAATACCTCCGTGTCTGCACTATTGTCTCACTACAGCTTTGCTTTTGCACCACTGACGGGTTAAGCTTCGCTGGTCAGGGTTGTACCGGACAAGTCTCAAATTAAAATGACTCATTTTTAGTACACAGTGGTGTATTTAAAGTAGCAGTGTCAACCTATAATGTTTGAATGGATTTCTTGTGGTGTGTCACTAAAGTAGAGAGGCTGTTAAAATCTTTTATCTGATCATTCATAATTGGTAACCTCTTCATTGCACTTAAGTAAAGCAAGTAATCCTTTGTGTTTAATCAGTTTCAGTTAGAAAGCAGTTTTTTGCAGGGATCTGGATACTTGGAATGTAAAATAACAATGCATTTTTCTTGGAATTCTTGAAGCTTTTGAAATTCTCTAGCCCAAGTCCTTGTTGTATTTGAAAACTGGACACTAAATCTTTGTTGACAGTGCTGGTGTGATAATACAGTGCTGAGTGCTCTGTGGGTTGGCCACTGATCTGCTGCTCAAGTGTCAGGAAGCCAAAGAAGACCGAAAATGAGAAAAAATGAGAAACTCTGCCCGTAGAAGAGAATTCACGTTCAGCTGGCAGCAGACATTCAGTCCTATTTTGTGCCTTTTGTTCCTTCCCTGCTGCAATTTTATTCACCGGCCACTCCCCTTTGGCTTCTAAAACACCTGCATCCTTTCTTTTCTCTCCTTTTCTTCTCAGCATTGTTGTCACCAACTGAACGCTGGTGAATTTCCCATCAGGTGTTCTGATTCTTTTTCTGTACTCCCAGAGACTCTGCGTTGATCCGTGTTGTTTTAGTGCCAGTAATGATGCCACGTGGTTTAAGTGTGCCTCTTTTGAGGTTTCTTCATTTGCCTTTGCCTATCATGTTACACGCATTAGCGACGCAAAATGCCTTCTGACCTTTACAAGACAGCTACTAAGCTTGGTCCTTGCAAATCCCCTATACACATCAGCCAGGCTTTCAGCCCAACTTTTCCTTGCTTTCTCTGACTTTCAGTTCTTTACTAAATCGCTGAGCAGAGGCTACTGCCCGCCACATTGATCAATACCAACTGCTTCATAAGCTCCAGTTATCTGTCTGTATTTATCACTTTTTTGTGTGTTTGGATTGTGGGTTACTTTGGGCACCAATATTTATGGATAGAAGTGAGTGCGGTGGGACCCTGGCCCACGATTTGTTTTCATAGGCACTATAAAAGTAATAGTAAGCCACACTTCTGCTTTCTTGGCTGGAAGATTTTTATATATATGTAAAAGTTGCATTAGTTCTGTCCAGGATCAGGACCAAGATTGTCAGAGGTGGTATCACATTCTGAATTTGGGCCTTTCTGGGTTCTCTGTGGCCACTTAAAGGAAGAGGGGTGACTAAAATTATTATGGGACCTATCTACAAAAAGCAGGGATATTCTAATTCATATTTCTTGCAAGATCTCTGGGAAAAAAAAAAAAAAAAAAAGGTTAATTAAAATCTTGACTGTTAAAAAATGTTTTGGATATGCAAAGAACTTCATGTATTACAGTTTTGATTGCTTTGTATTTAATTTTCCAAACTTGAGATTGGTAAGATCATAAAAATGAACTTGCAGTATGTATATATTGAGTGGGTTTAGGTTCTGTAAGCCTAGTGAGAGTTAACTGATTATATAATGTAATCTTTAGTCATCATGTCCCTTTGAGACTATTTATTTTCCTTCTGTTTTTACAGGATCTAAAAGATACGCCTCACTATCGAATTCTAATTAACAAAGCAAATGACTTTGGCAAATCTACAGCTTACATTCCTGAGGAAGAGATAACAGTTATTATGGGACTAGAGGTAGTATTTATTTTTTACTCAGTTGCAACCCGTTACCCTGTACGTTTAAAAGTTGGCTGAGCTTGGATTTAATAGATACTATCTATCTATTTTTCAAAGTTATGAAAACTAGTAGAGAAACCAGATAAGCAAATTACTGCTGTACTTTCAAGTATGTGTTTTCGGAAGGTGAAAAATGCCCAAACCCTGATACTGAGAGGATCCAGCTGCCTAGTTTTGTAAGTGTTTTAGCAACTTGACTTCCATTACATACAGGCTGTTGCAAGCACGGACTCTTTCTTTTAGGATTTCATTGACCTATCAGTGCTGGATGAGTCATTTAATCTGTTTCTGCTGGATCCAGCAAAGTATGTTGGGTTCTCAGTTCCACTCTGAAAAGTGTGCATTTTAAACAGCTCCTGCTCAGCTGAGCCCAGACTGAATAATGTCTCCCTTCTTAACTGTGAAACTCTCTGGGAGCCAAAAGTTCTGTTTTGTGTATCGCAGTCTTGGCAGCTTTTGATTTTTAGCTTATGCAAGGTGCACCTGATTCCTAAACTAATCAGAAACTCCAGTTCAGCAATCAGCCATCAGGCCCATGTGCCACATGCAGACAGCTTTATGCAAGCAATCCCGTGCTACTGTGGATGCTGCCTTTTAAACAGGGGGTAGTGGCAGGACTTGTGTTTGAAGTAACAACCTGCACCTGAACCGTTCATCTAACAAGAGATGCTTGGTCTAGTCCAACAGGGGAGATTCAAATGGGCAGCTTTTGCCTTTCAAGAGAATCCCCCAAAGGAACTGTGTAAATTAGGCTGGCCTGAAGAAGCTCTGTGATCTCTCTTGAAACTGTGCCACTGCTTGTAAAGGACTCCCCTCAATCAATGGGGCCACTGTGACACCGTTACCTCTTCTATTTGGGAGATGCCTTAGTTCACTCCTTGTTTCTGGTTTAGCTGTGGATTGTAATACAAAATGTGCTAACATGCCTGAACTTGGAAGCAGGAGCTAATGCTGTGCCAGAGAAGTGTCCTAAGTATTTAAAATTGGGGTCTGACCACTCTAACTTAGGTGTCTAAAAAATACACCTTTCATTATTGTCAGTCAGCTGCCTCAACATCGGTTACCTTTACGGTCCGTAGGGAGAAACATTTACCTTGTGCAAAACAGCCTGTAAGACAGCAGATATTGCTTTATTCACCTGCCTGACGGGCTAATCCTCTCCACAGATTATTAAGGGAACTGATGGTGACAAGATCATAAAATGAGGTATTTGAAAGTTGTTTAGCTGAGATGAATTACAAATGGTGAGTCATGCCTAGACCTCAAATTCAAAAGGTCTATGGATTGCCTTCACTCAGCCTTTCCTGCACCTTAATAGGCAGAGTAGTTTACTGAAGAGTTGAGACTGATGAGAAAATCCTTAGACTTGTTCTAACTGGCTCACTGTAGGCTTTCAACTTGGACATTGTGGTACCTAAGGTCATCAACTTACGTCTTCACCATTTCCCTGACTGCTTATTTACTGTTCTTGCTGTCTAATTGGTTTAGATAACTGATCCAGATTGAAAAAAAAAAATTAAAAGTAGCTCTACCAGCAACAAATGAGCGTCAACTACTTCAGTAAGAAACAGTGCTGATTTTTAAAATGTCAATGCCAGTGTAGATCTAGCACATTATACCTCATGAGATCTGTTCAACATTTGTAGAGTGCTTTGCGAAAGCCACTGTTCTGATGACATAAATTAGATTAAGGCATATGGAAGATCCCAGTTAAAGCACCTGTATGTACACTGTGTATTTAAAAACTAATCAGGAGGTTTCAGAAAGTTAACCGTAGTAACTTGAATGATTCTTTTAAGGATCAGTTTGTACAGATTGCTAATTCTGGTGCTTATTCAACTTGAAATATTATTTTCTCAGGTGCATCACCCTGATATGGAAGCCTATTTCAGTGGATACGATGGATCAAAATACATTATGCAGCCATGGCTGAAAAAAATCTATCCTCATGACTGAAGTACTTAAGCGTTTGTATTTCCTTTTTAAACTCAAACAAATAGACACCAGGATAAAACTCACAGATATTTTCTCCTGTGACAAAATAAACCATTTCCAAGCACATTTTATGTGGAACAGTCCATTTTGTTAGAAGCAAACACACTGCAAGTTCATTTTACCGTGACTTGGGATGGGAATTAATTTCCTTCCAGATTTGGGAGGAAAGGTTTTGGCCCGGTTTCAGCCAGAAGTACCAAAGTTTTTGCACATCAAGTGTCTTGCCCCTTTTACAGGGGGAAGAGGAAGAAAGGACGTAGTTCAGAACTGTACTTTCAGAATTAATCATAGCCTTACTTTTAAGAAATAGAGCTAAATAAAGGCCCACGGGAACTGAAATATTTCTGGGGAGGGCTGTAGTAAGTAAATCCTGCAATACTTCTACTACTCTATCTACAACAGCTGCGTTGTGCTGCTTTCACATGATACACTGTGTTCATCTACTGTTTTGCACCTGGACAGGTATGTTAAGAAACCTTCTACTTTGGATCGCTACACAAACCTCATTGGTAATATCCTCTCTTTACTTGCTACCATAATAAAGAAAAACACAACAAAAAAAATCAAGAAAGCATAAAAAAAATTTATTAAGAAAATGTGCAGGATTTGCAAGTTTCTAGAGCAACTTGTTTCTTCTGTTTTCTTTTCCCTTTATCTCAAACACAGCAAACACTCTACAAGAAGCATACGCAGTAGCATTCTGGATTCTTTCCTGCAGTGTCAGTGAATCTGGGGAGTTTGACAGATGACTGTCTACGTGGTCTCCCCATTCTTTTGTTTCTTCTTCTCTTATTAATAAAGGTTTTCCCAATGACTGGCCAAACAGTCGACAGACTTCTTGAGCTTTCCGACGTGTGTTTCCAACAGCAGCAACACATACTTGACGGCTGAGAGGTACAAAGGCAGCACAAAACCAAAAACAAGCAGGGCTAACTGATGTACAAGTATTCCTACTAAGCACATATATATATATATTTATTTTTTTTTAATGCCTAGTTAGATGTAGGGTACAGCACCTTCCCTCAGCTTCTGGGTGACAGTTTAGAAGCCTGAGGGGGGAGTGTGCAGGGAAAATGTCAGCATCCTCATCAGCGAAGATCAAGCATTTCTAACACCTGTACGCTGCAGGCATCCCTGGTGTCTGCTGCAGAGCAAGAGTTCAACCCTTGCTGCGGGCAGTTGGGTGGCCCAGAGGCAAGGCACACTGCCACCTGTTTAACCTCACTAGCCCCATTTCCAGCCACCTTTGAGATACACTTCTGACACCTCCACAACTGCCAGCAGCAGCTAGTTGAGCTTGCTTCTTGGACCAGGCATGATTCCTTTCTTTAGAAAACCAAACCAAGGTTAAACTTCCCGCTGCCCGCGCGATGCTAACTGGAAGAGCGGGACTTCAGGAAGTTAACGCCTAAAATAGCAAGACCATGAGTCTCATGTTTCCATGTTAAGTGAGCACCTTACATAGTTCTTTTCATGTGACGTCAGCAGCTAAGAGCAATGGGAACTGGCAAGGATCCTTCGAATTACCAGCGTCTGGTAACACACTTGCACCTTCATGAACAATAACAAATGAATTCTACACTTGCTGATGTAACCAAAGTCAAATTCTGTTGACCAAATATTCACAGTTGATTATACTTCCAATGGAAATCAGTTTTTCATTACACTCTGCTTTTGCACAGGGATACTGTAGAAAGAACAAGCTGTACCTTCTAGGCTGAACGACATTAATTTCTAAGTTATATTTAGAAAAAATACTGAAATCTTTGAACATAAAGTTTAATAGGTATGAAAGAACATACTTGTTCCTGTTATAAATATTATAAATTATGTATTCATATTAACTGTTATCAGAGGCACGAGAGAGAACTTACCGAAGGGTGTCTACAGCTTCTGGTGTATGGTAGAAATGCGGTGGGCTGATGGTAATGGAGGTTCCTAACTTTTCAATGAGTAGATTGCAAATATTTTGCATTTTTCCAAAATCGCTGAATATAATACAGACCTGGGAGTGAACACAGACATCACACAAGTAACAAGGAACTGAGAACCAGAAGGTCTTCCACCCTCCAAGGGTGAAAACTATACACTAACACCCCTCCCCCCCCCCCCCCCCCCCCCCCCCCCCCCCCCCACCCACCCCCCCCCCCCCACCACCCACGACGCGGCAGAGCGCGAGAGGGGTTAGGGGGTCGGAGATGCGTGGCAGGTC
>WTSP01015996.1:0-18805 GCA_025331215.1 Actenoides lindsayi
GCAGATCGAGGGAGGTTCTCCTCCCCCTCTACTCTGCACTGGTGAGGCCCCACCTGGAATATTGTGTCCAGTTCTGGGCACCCCAGTTCAAGAAAGACATAGAGCCACTGGAGAGAGTCCAGCGCAGGGCCACCAAGATTATTAAGGGAGTGAAGCATCTCCCTTATGAGGAGAGGCTGAGGGAGCTGGGTCTCTTTAGCCTGGAGGAGGCTGAGGGGGGACCTCATTAATGTCTATAAATATATTAAGGATGAGTGTAAGGAGGATGGAACTGGACTCTTCTTAATGTCATCTAATGATAGGACAAGAGGTAATGGGAGTAAGCTGGGACACAAGAGGTTTAAAATAAACATTAGAAAAAAATTCTTCACAGTGAGGGTGACGGAGCACTGAAACAGGCTGCCCCGGGGGACTGTGGAGTCTCCTTCTCTGGAGGTGTTCAAGACCTGCCTGGACACGTTCCTGTGTGACTTAATCTAGGTGATCCTGCTCTGGCAGGGGGGGTTGGACTAGATGATTTTTCGAGGTCCCCTCCAACCCCTAACATTCTGTGATTCTGTGATTCTGTGCTCAGAACATCTGAAAACCATCCTAAATTTAATAGATAGCTAAAAATACATAGGCACAGGCTTGCTTATGATCCAGAGCTCTTTAGACTCCCCTCTCTGCCTACATGCTGGTGTGCCCAGCTATTTCATTTTCTTCTCAGCAATAGAGATTTGCAAGTTCTCTGATACAGAACTGCATCACTGTCACTTAGCAACCTTTTCTGTGTTCCCTAAATGAAGTGTTTTATTGAAGAATTCATGTAAGTTTGGCATTTCTAACCAAATCAAAAGCTTTTCCCTCTGTCACTAGATAATTAAAGTATAATAATTCAGGTTCAAAATAAACCTGTGAGGGGTGTTTCTGACTGAGAGAAATAGAAACTAGGAAAAACTGATCTAAGGTTCTGCTGCCAGTAACTGAGAATGCACTTACCTGTTTTTTTAAGCTTTTGCCCACGTGGTGTGGAATGACATAACATCTTCATCAATGACATAGTGTGATTGAGTTCACCCTCAGTAAGTTTGCAGATGACACCAAGCTGAGTGGTGAGGTTGACATTTCAGAGGGATAGGATGCCATCCAGAGGGACTTTGACAGGCTTGAGTGCTGAGTTGAATGAAGTTCAATCAAGTGCAAAGCTGAGTCTTTTACCTGGGCTGGGGCAATTCTCTATGTCAATACAAGCTGGGGGATGAAGGGATTGAGAGCAGCCCTGCAGAGAAGGACTTGGGGGTGCTGGTGGATGAAACACTGGACATGAGCTGGCAATATGCACTCACAGCCCAGAAGGCCAATTGCATCCTGGGCTGCATCAAAAGGGGCGTGGCCAGCAGGTTAAGGAAGGTGATTGATTCTACCCCTCTACTCCACTCTGGTGAGACTCCACCTGGAGTACTGTGTCCAGCTCTGGAGGCCTCAGAACAGGAAAGACATAGACTTGTTGGAGCAGATCCAGAGGAAGGCCAAAAAAATGGTGAGAGGGAGGGAACAACTCTCCTATGAAGAAAGGCTGAGGGAGTTTGTCTTGTTCAACTTGGAGAAGGCTCTGGGGAGACATTATTGTGGCCTTTCAGTAGTTAAAGGGAGCCTATAAGAAAGACGGAGACAATCTTTTTAGAAAAGCCTGTTGTGATCAGACAAGGTGTGACGGTTCGAAACTAAAGGGACATAGTTTTACAATAGATGTAAGGAAGACATTTTTTACAGTGAGGGTGGTGAAACATTGGCACAGGTTGCCCAGAGAGGTGGTAAAAGCCCCATACCTGGAAACATTCCAGGTCAAGTTGGATGGAGCTCTGAGCAACCTGATCTATTTGAAGATGTCCCTGCTCACTGCACGGGGGGGTGTGTTACATGGCCTTTAAATGTCCCTTCCCTTCCAACATAAACCATTCTATGATTTTATGATTCTACGACATTGCTGAGCTGTGGGGTTCACCAGGAACAAGTGCCTTGGAAATTGCCTCTTGCCAGAGCCTCCATCAAATCTTAGCTTCGCTTACAGTTTAGTACAGTAAAAACAACTTTAGTGGGAAATATGATTGTTTCCTGACATGAGAAAATTTGAAGCAGCATGTCTGCATGAGAGGCTCGTTCAGATTTAACAATACATGTATGAGTAATGCAGTAATATATTTTTGCATACATCAAGCCAGTGACTATTTATAAATATGGCCCGGTAGCCCTGAATGGCTGAAAATGCATGCCCCTCTGCTGAGCAGACTGGGTGATGGTCATCTCTCCATATATCTGGAGCCTTACCACCAGTAACCAGCTCCATCTTGGCTGCCGGTCCCTTGGCTGGTGGAGACAGTTTGGTGTAGGGAGGGAAACTGAGGCAGGGCTGCATGTGACTGGAGACACCCTGTGCCATGGGTTGGGCAGCAAGGAGGTCCTCAAAAGGACCATGGATGCTAGGTATATGAACCAGGACAACGGTGCTCACATCCATCAGCAACCGTCAGGCTGCAGCTGGGACTGAAAGCCAAGAGCTGGCTAAGCCACTGTGTGGGTACAAATCCTGCTCAATGCTCCTTGCAGGACAGGTCCCCATCCATGCCTGAGAACTAACCCTCGGGAGGCCCCAGGAAGGCATCAAGCAGGAGACACAAGTGTGTCAGGCTCTTTGGGTGACTTTTTTCCCACAAGACAGCACTTAAAAAGGAAACGAGAAGCAGCCTCCTTCATGGCTGAGATTTGCTCTGGAGGGCTGCTTCTTGCCTGCCGCTCTCCTCCTATGTTGCAACACAGGAAATTTGCTTCTGCTAACACCTGGTGTTGTTTCAAACAGCCAGATGGTCCTAACCTCAGTCGCCTGTAATTGATGGCCTACTTGTCTAACTCTGTAACTATCTCTCACTTTAGACACAGATGCTGCATCTCTCTAAATACCATTCCACATTAAAATGTACTACCTTCCTGTTTCGCATATCAATCAACACAGCGACTCTTACAGAAACCAGCAATGGCCAGTGTAAACCAAGTGACAGTGGGTGTAAGCAAGCAGAGATAAAATTGTGCAGGCTTAAATTACAAACTGGATGTGCAGTCGAAGGACTTAGACTCACATTGCAAAATTAGCTGGGATATAACCAGCAAGCAAATAAACATTATGCAGTGACCCCAAGAGCAGATCTCCTCGCTATTTGGACTTAGCCCACAAACCCCATGATGCCCTGGTGTATGCTACTCTCTGTTACAATAAGTAATGCTAAATTGGTATTTCCACACGCCACCCTAACTATCTGCCAATCTAGCAAATCCAAATAGGCTCATACTCACACTGTCAGTTTTCTGGGTTCTTCTGATAGGTGGTTCTTTCTGGGACTCTTACTTGCAGGAGTCATAATGAGACATACTAGAGGCCACCACAGTACCAGAAGCCATTAGCAAATCAGTGATACTTCATAAGTTTGAAGGCCAGAAGCTTTTTAACTGACAGAGTCTGCCCTGAGCTCCCCACTTCCTCTCAATCCTTGTTCTAAACAGTCTGAAGGCTGGCACAGTACCTGGGACCCTGACAGTGGACTCAGGAAATGGAAGCTGAAGTAACTGAGGCTACCAAGACCTTTCATTTCCTGATGTTAAATGGAGACAATATTCTTCCAAGGGACAAAACTTGACTGTCAGGTGTTCAGAAGCTGAGCCACTGGTGATGGTTGAAATATCTTACTTGCATAACCCCTCAGTTTCATACCACAGCATCTCATAGCCATTAGTGCCTTGTTCTCAGAGCATGCCTGGGACAGAGGAACTGCCATCATTTCCATCTTTTGCAGGGAGAACTGAGACAAAAAGCACATTGAAGGATTCACCTTAGCCAACACAAGATATCTGTGTCAGGGCACAGGATAGATCCTGTTTCTGACCTGGGACCAGTTTTTTGCTTCCCAATCAGTTCTTCCATCTTGGGCAGATGTTTTTGATCTTGCAATTTCTTTTCTTGTGCTTTGTCACCACTCATGATCTCATCTGGATGTGGTTATGTCCATGCTCTCAAGTTCACTGATAAACACCAGGCACATCACTTTATAAGGTCTGCCTGCAATTATACAATTACTGTAAGAATAAAGAGGTCAGGTGTAGGATGGAGATAGACATAGTAAAATTTAGGTTGCAGTTTCATGGGACATAAACAAAAGCATACAGTTCTACTTCCCTCTGAGCCTATTTAACTCACTAATGCAGAACAAAACTATCCCAAGAGTATAGCAAGGACGTGGGGTGGAGAATCAGGAGGCGCAAAGGAAGGGATAGGGAGAGTGACTTTTTCCTTTAAGCAGTAAAAAACCAGTAGATCTGATCAGCTGCCCATGAAACCACAGGTTGGTTTATGAGAATTTACTAAGTCAAAAGAAAATGGAAGTGATTCTACACCAGTGATCTGTGCAAAGGAGCAATCCACAGTGAGAGAAGAAACAAGCCTTGCAGGGAGGTGTAATACTTGTGTGGGCTCTCAGGTTGTGCAGAGAGTGCATTAGAAAGCAGCGCAGGTGTGAACAGCTGAACTGCTCCCTAAGTCACCATGTCTTCATACAATCTGTTCCTGGCACAAAACAAACAAACAAACTCCCCCCCAAAACACCCCACTCTATCATACTCTGTGAAATAGAGACATTTATAATGTTATTTCCCCTTACACAATATATGGGTCAGAAATTAAGTCCACAATACAGGACACTGTATTTTTACATATCTGGATCCCTATAGAAAATTAAATATGACAATATTGGGTCTCCCGCTGCCTTTCCTCTCATTACATTCCCAATAAAGCTGCTTCAGTTTCTGAGCCTCACAATTTTTCTTTCCAGTTATTGTCTCTGCCAGCTTGAACTTGACAGCTGAGGTGGGTAACTGAAAGATCACTTTTTTAAGTGATTTAATTCCTTCTTTTCCAGTGTGCTTATTTGCTCTCAAATATGATTTTTTTGTACTTCCCCATCCACACTTAGTCTCCAAGAAACCTGTGGTACAGAGATCTAGATTTTTCTGGCCTCTGCAGAACTGCAGGGGTGATCTCAGCTGTCCTAATGTGTTTTAATATTTCATAGGCTTGCACTAGACAGAGGTAAAAGCAGTTCAGAATCTCCTCTTGAGATCAAACTACTTGAGGCACCTCCTCAAGCCCATAGGAAGAGCCCAGCTCATTCCAAAGCCTCTGGAAGATGATGTCTGAACATCTCATTATCTGGCCAGCTGGGATGCATGTGAGGAAAGGAACTACAGCCCAGATCCCAAGTCCTAGACCTGGCTGTTGTCCAAGTACAGTGAGGACATGACAGCAAACCGTCAGGGCACAAGCCCAGGCTCTGGCAAACAATCACCTCTTCGGTATGATGCTATTATGGTCCACAACATGACCTTGGCCAAGGTAGCCAGTGCTCCTCCAAGCAATACCTGGGCACAGTCCGAGGGCCAGCAGAGCCCAGTGATGACCTCGACTTGGCAGGCAGGCATCCGGGCACTCACCAAAATGTGCCAGTTGGCAAGGTGGCCAAAGAATGGTCTCTGCCCTTTACAGGGCAGTGATTTATCTGTACAGACATAGCCACTGAGCCTGAAATATAAATAGTTATGTCTAGCAATGGGGAATGGAAACTGTCCTGGTCATTGCTTTTGATGTATTTATGGCGGTTTTTAACGTAAACCTGTTTTCAGTGCTAACGGTCCAAGCCTGCAGAGGATTCTCTCCTTTCACCAACATGTTTTTGTCAGAAGTCAGAAACAAATGCATCCTCATCTGCTACCTCTTTGCCTCCGGTATCTTAAAGGTATGAGAGGAATTGGGAATTGAATGGAAATCTGTAGACTTGCTCTCTATTCATGCTTCAGGTTGCAGTTGTAGCTGTGTGTATCTGAGAAGCCATCCAGACTCTAATGGAGCTGCTTCTGTGTTAGTAAGATCAGAGAAAGGACTCTGCTGTTTAATTTTTGGATATTTATTGGCCACAAATCAAAGGGTCAACACTTATTGAGACATCAGGGAAAATATCTTTTTTTTGCCTATGTTAACAGCAATGTTCTAAGACGAAGATGTTATTTTAAACCATGACCTAGTTTTACTTTGCACTAGTCTTTTTAACTGTCCTGAAAAGAAGGATGTGTATACAATTTTGCAAAGAAACGTGAACTATTCTACTCCATTTATATTTCTTTGTTCCAAAATGTATTCCTCTTGTGGAGATTCCAGCAGACAAGGAAAGCAGACACAGCGGTTACTTTCCAATGTGAAACTTAAAACCACAATCTCCAGCTCAGAAAACACAGAATGAGTCACAGGAAGGGGCCACTTGCTTGCAAAACTCATTAAAAGCAAGGCAAGGCAAAATGGATTTCCTGTATCAATAAATAGATTGCTGGCAGCAGGCAGAACACCTGACAGTGCTGAAGGCTAAAAACTGGTCCAAGGGTAACCATTAGAAAACCCAGATCAATTCTCAGCTCAGAAACTGTATCTCCCCAGCACACAGTTTTCTTGGCATTAGTTGGCTTCATAAGCAAAGTGCTTAGGAATATGCATAAATTTCAGTGCAAGTGGGGATGACTTAAGCACGAGCTTAAATAGGCTGATAAATTATGCCTGTATTTATTTTCCAAAGCAAGCCTTATTAAAAAGATGCATGCATGGCACTACAAAGGTGTAGATACTGCAAGTAAAAGCTTTGTTTCCCAACTTAATTAAAAATAAAGAAACCCTAGTCCTTGCCTAAGCTTAAAATTTAGCTGTAATTGCAACTTTGTTTTGCTGTTAGCAGTACCCCTTGGACACTTTAAGTATAGATTTCCTTTTTGTGCATGTTATTCTCTCCTGTTTGGCAAATGAAGCCAAACCGGCCTTCTCACCTCTTCTGCTCACTGCAGACAATGTGGGATTTCAGGCAAAACTGCTTAAGAGGCAAAAGGCAGAGCCAGTGCATGACCTGGTACCAGCTAGGTTCAGCACTGGGACGGAAACAAGCAGCTGATCTTTGGCCACTTGCTCTGTTTTTGTTCCCTTTCTCGAGTTCCTCCTAGAAGAAAACTAATTTCTCACTTGCCTTTATTTTTCTCCCTCATATCCCAATGTCTGGAAAGGTCTTGATGAGGATCCCTTCCTCAAAGCATCCAGCAGCTGCAATTCCTCTGCACCAGTGCTGGATTTTCTTTAGAGCCAGTCTCTTGTCTCTCATTTACCATTAGCCCTTTCCTTGCATATCTCTAACATGCTGCAGAACAAAATGAAGGGCTGGGTTTCACTGCAAGCAAAATAACCAGGACTACCTGAGGTTGTGGCACTGTAAGTGTACTCTCTTCACCACCGTATTTTGCTTGAGTTTTAAGAAAACAAACAAAAACAACAAAACACATAAAAAAACCCCAACCCCCCAAAAAAACACACCAAGAAAAAGAACAACTTTCAGGCTTCACCTTTTTATGCATTTGCAGAGGAGTTGAAAGATATATTAGTTATATTTTTAGGCACTAGCTCTTGGCATGAACAGTTTTCTGCCTCTTGCAGTGAACCATCCTGAGGTACTTGATGGCATCTGCAATGCATATTGAATTAAGACTATTTATTTATAAGGAAAAAAAATTAATGTAGTATTCTGGGAATACTCCCTACCTTCCCTATGGCATCAAAAACCCCTAACAACTTTATGGTCTTCACTCCTCAGGAGGCTTCCTCCCTCGGATTTTTCTACCTCAAACATTAATGGGATATTCCAGAAGCAATGAATATGTCCTTATAAAGTTTGGTTTGCTGATGCAAAAGCACCATTCCTCTGACTTTTAATTAAAAATGCACCTTCATTTCAAAGCCTGTCTCCAGAGCTCCAGTGTAAATGTTTATACAAGCCAGAGACATACAGAAAATACAGAAGATTGAAGAAGCAGTGACTGCAGGCTGCCCAAATACGGCTGCCCTTGTATTTTTCACACAGAACTTGAGCTGCCGCAGAGCCTTATCAACCACAAACATCTTTGTTTTCATACCAACTAACACAAGCCTGGCAGTATCATTACACTGCAGTTAGTTTGCTCAGCAAACCTAGCACAGGGAGCAAAAGGCAGCGCTGTGTTCTCATGGACAGGAGAAAAAGGTGTTTGCTTCTCAGAGGCAGAATGGCCAATGTCAAAGAGGAGAAGGGGGGAGGGGGGGGGAGCGGAAGCCTATCTAGTCTCATTGTCATGAATGGCAACACTACCATTCAACACAGATGGCTAGATTTTCCTTAGGGCACACTAAGAAATGGACAAAAGGAAGATTAGAAAAAAAAGAATCTGGGCTGGGGTAGGATTCCTGACTGGTCCAGTTTGCTCCAGTTCCCATCTGATTACTCTTGGCTCTGAGGTGCTGTTTCCATACCCCAAAACAGCCAGAGCCCAGATCCTTGCCTTACTGCCCTCAATAAACTCTTTTCACTTGAAAAGGCTCTGGGTCAAATGCCATAGCTGAACAGCCAAAGTGTTCTAAGTGCTGGAAGTTACACCAGATAGCCCCAATAAGAGACATGAAATTGAGCCTGGAGCTATAACAGCCATGCTTTACAGAGTTTCAGCAGTTGTGCAAAAACACTGTGCCATTATCAAAGCATACAGAAAAATAGAAAAGTCAGGAAAAAAAATCTGTATTTGCCTTTATTACAATATATATTTCTATCCTTGATGCATACAGCAGATCAATATGAGGTGTTAAAAGGATTTCCATCATTGCAGTAACACATACATATACAGAGTAAATGCTGTATATAAATAGGCTTTGAAATAATAATTCATATCTACAAATACAGGCTTTGAAGTAATAATCCATATCCACAACTAAAAAATAACCAATACCCTCTTTTCTCCTCCCTCCCCAAATTACATCAGTAACAATTTCTCTTCAACGTAACTAATGCAACAAGCCTGGCATTCTTTCCCTCACATGACACAGCTGGAGCAGTATGATCAGCAGCTTCAAGAAAATACACATTAGTCACTCCTCACTGCTGTGTATTCTAGTTTATGTGCATTGTATACATAGAATATACTGTGATTTAATGTGTTATGTTAGCCAAATATTCTTTCTGTAACAGAAACCAGCATTACATTGCAAGCAAGCCTGATTTTTTTCTTTCACAGAAAGAATAGGAATTTGTTAGCCATCCTTCCCCCCCCCCACCATGAATTAACAAAGCAGTTTAAATATTATGCACAGAATTACTCAGCTCCAAATCAAAAAGTCTTACACTCTGAAAAAGCATGATGATGTTTCTAGCAGGTCCAAACTTTAATTTTTGTAAGAGTCTTTTCTGTGAGCAAATTTGATAAGCATTAGTTATAAACACACACATTTGTTTCACTTTCATCTATATTTCAAATTTCAGATACAAAGGGGTACACAGTGTGTCAGAAGTAAGGCATTTAACTTCACAGAATCACAGAAATGTTGGTTAGAAGGGACCCCTGGAGGTCATCCAGCCCAACTTCATGCATGAAGCAGATGATTGCCAACACTCAATCAAGACAGCCACAACTCTGTTTAACCAAGTCCTGAAAAAACTCTGGGATGGAGATTCTGCAGCATCTTGAGGTTACCCATACGAGTGCTGCACTACACATACAAATCTGATGGAATTAAAGTGACCACGCATCCACGCTATCATTTGGTTTGAAATACTTATGGCAAAAGACAACCCTGCATTAAATTATACTTAAGTTATAAATAAAGTTATAAATAAATACATCACAGACTTCAATTGTGGAGAACTTTCAGGGACCACCTTTTCTGGTGGAAGCTACTGTGTGTGGTACCTTAGGAAAACAGAACTTAACTACTGTTAAGGATAAAACCCACAAAACTGACAGCCTCTGAATAAAAATAAGGGTTGGCTTGATTTTATTCTGCATAACAAATGGTTTTAAATAGGCCTTTACCAAATCCAAATTAAAATAGGATGCAGTTAGTATATTCATTCATTCAATCATTAATGACAAGCATTAATAGGTACTTCAAAGGAAGGTGTGGCTATATTTAGAGATGCAACCATCTCAGTTTGGCAGCCTGCAATCCTGATTGTCTTTCAGAAAATCTATACCACATTTTTTCCATCTTTATGCAAAAAGACACTTGGCTTTTCTTTAAGCTTTCAAGAGAGAACAATCTGTTTGGATCATTAAACATGCATTTCTTCCTCTTTGTCCAATCTCATCTCCAAAGTGGGTATGCACCTTGCCTAAATCATCAGTGTTCATGTGAATGGGCAGACTTAGGGAGGGCTCACCACTGCACACTGCAGCTGTATAAAGGATTGCACTTATAGTCATCACTACTGAAGGCACAGAAAAATGATAAATTGGCCCCCTGACATCCCAGATAAAGTCTGCAGTACTAGAAGTTAGAAAACTCCTGCTATAGAATTACTATTCTACCTATATCACTATCACTCTTGACATGTAAAACCAGAAGTTGTTCAAACAGAATAAATGTGATACAGAGCAGCTGTTCCCAAACTTTTGGGTGCTAACTGACCACAATCAGATCTTAAAATTTCTCCGGGACTGCTCTGCCTTCCTACTATTAAACTCTTAACTAAAAACACTATAAAGCAGCTGCAAAACATGTACCACAGCCTCACGGATCACAAGGTGTCAGACACCACCACTTGTGAACCACTGTTTTAGCCATCTTGAAATACAATACACATGGAATCCCATGATGCCATTTTCAGTGTTTCAGAGAACAGTCAGGCTTCAAAATATATTTTAAAAGGAAAAAGAAAAGCTTCTGTCCTAGCTACAAGTACATTTGAGAATCATTTGGCATATGATCGTTTGACGTCCATATTTTCAGTAAAGTACTGCATTGTGTAAAGGCAGACCATTTGGAAAACATTATCAACTGATCTGCAGTATTGCTTTTAGCATGCACAGTGAATTCTTAAGGCTGTCAAAAGCAGGTAGCAAAAACAGTATCTACAGCTTCTGTCTGGACAAATAAGGAAAAAACTCAAAAGATAAGAGATTTCATTGTCTCGGAGGAGAGTAAATTGCACTAAAAGTACCCATTCTTTACGATACAAACCCAAGAAAAAAAAATAAATAAAAATCCATACAGTAAAAACCTGAGATGCATCGTTCACCAGCAAAGTTCACATTTTAGCCAAAATAACTTTTCAGATAAAACTAGTCTATATTGACAAAATCCGCAGCGTTTTTGGCTCAGTAACAATCTTGAAACTCAGCACATTCTGTGGGCAAGGTGTCTTTACTGAAAATAAATGACTTCAGTAAGATGGGCACTACACACAGCAGCCTGTATTTTCCACCTGCACAATTACCTTAATCCAAATAGCTACTCTTGAAGCATGCTATTTCTCAAATTGAGAAAAGATGGTCAGATTCTGACTATCTTATTTCCTTTGCTTTCTATTTAGATTACATATCATATATTTCCTCAGAAGTGTTATAGTGTCAAAATAGCAGGCTGGAATAAAACACAGCTCAATTGGCTTTGATAGCTTCACTGATTTACAACACTTAAGGATCTAGACCAGTAATTAACTCTTAAACAAACAATTGTTAGTCAAGCAGTTAGTTAATCAAGGGGAAAGAGGAATCATTTGCTCCTTCAGAGAAAGGAATTTTGACATATGAATTGAAGTCCCTGTCCATGTCACCAGACGTCATCAGGAATGGTGAGCTTCTTCAGCTCCCTTACTTGCAGGGTGCTCTGATGAGATCAAAGATTACTTCAGTGATGCAGAAAAGATACAGAACCACTTTATGACATGTTTAACTGCAACTCCAGTATCACTTTTATTAGACCTTAAATAAGGAAACTGTATGGCACAATTTGAGGAGCTGGGTGAAGAGCTAAAAGCTCCAACTCCTGTTCTTAATAAGACTTCTTGTCATCTGGAAATGTGACAAAGTATGAAAATGCATTTCTGAATTTGCTCACAGCAAGAGAATACAATGCTCACAACATCACAGATTCCAGCTGAACTGCCAACGGCAAAAGCCAAGTGGTTTCCTTTCAATACAAGCTAACTCATTTCTTGAGCTGAGGCCAACTGTTCAGAGATGCAGTTAAGATGAGGCTGGATGCACATCCTGAGTTTCAAAAGGTGGTAGAGGTTCTCTCCAGAAGGTGAACTGACTGTAGGTATCAGAACAAGGGAAGTCTGAAGAATGGCTTCTTTTCAGCAAAGGGAAAATGTGATCTACCACTTCACATAGTCTGACATAGCTGGAAAATAAAGAAATAAAAAGAACCTGAACCATTTCAGATCTTCTTGAATTTCGTAAGTCCCCCACCAAGGCATGGCTACTTTTACAGGACATCACCCTCTTCAAATGAATAAAACTAAACCTTATTACGGTGCCTAGCTTCCAGAGAGGATTCACAGTTCAGATAAGAAACCCATTCATTCTAAGCAATGGTACTTGCCTAGTAAGAAACAGGTGCTATTTCCACCCAGATCACCTGCTAAAAATATTCAAGCCCCATATTTTGTTTCTCCATTTCAGTCCAGCTTGGCTCAAGCATCTCTCTCTGCTCAATCAGTTATTTGTATTTTATATACATATGGTTCCACTTCAGTTAAGGACATCCTTAACATTACTAAAGGCCATTTCCATTCAGTATTAGATGCTACAGTGCCTAAGCATCCTGCTGGAAGCTCTCGGCCCTATCTTCAGATTTTTTGTGTCTCTTCTAGACAGGAGCTACAAGAAAAGGACATTTTGAAAAGACAGATGGCTTCAAGAGACTAGCTAGTCTCATTTACATGCAGAGTAAATCGTACAGTGATAATTCCTTTATATGGTTAAAATAGATGACATATTAAACTAAATATTTAACAATTTCTTTATATGAGCTTTTTGAGGAATTTTAACTGAAGGCAAGTGGAAAGTCTGTATTTTAGCCTACATTTTTTAAAGTTTTGTTTGAAATGTTCCAAGGAACTTTTTATTAGTAAAATCAAATGCACCTTTGGGCAACTTTGGTTATTAAATTAGGTTATTTAAATTGGAATAGCAAATTAATTTAGTCTATAAGGTGTTAGGGATAAGAGATTACTTACGATGAGATGTTTGTCTTTGCATGCTCTTGTATAAGTTCTCCTTTGGGGTTAACTGTAAATATCCTGTTTAAAGAAACCCCCACCTGTTTGTATGAATAAACATCCTAAGCAGAAGGGAGAAAAGAAAAACCATGATTCTACCTTTGAACAATAAAAAGTCCCAACAAAACCAAACCCCCACACATGCACCCCCCCCCAGTATGGCTATATCAAATGTCTATTGGGAATACTCCATTCCCCAAGCTAACACAGCAATTAAACCCAGAATTTGTCTGGAAGATTGCTAGCTGCCTGTGTCAAAACAGTCTCTCAGATCATGCTAGCAAGTGAAAAGAAGAGATACTCATATGCCAGGGTCCCTACCTTTGCACTAACCCCTGAGACTGTTTTCTTTTCTGGGTGCATACAAGTATTCTTTAGGCTAGGACAGGAGTAATAAAAGCCTATAACCCAAGTATACAGCCTTCCAATGGGTGATAGAGACCTGCCTTCCTCTCTCTGTGTCAAACAACATACCACTGTCAGTGCAAAACAGAGGCTTTTGATTTCACTAGGACATCCAAGTTGTTTTGAGCATACTTAAGAGTTTGAAGTCTACATCCCACTACTATTCATCTAAAAGCTCTTCTGTCCGTCCAGAGACATATCTCAAGCAAAATGAGATCAGTGTTTTCACACAAGCATAAAGATTTTTTACATAGTTAGGATTTCAGACAGTATTTACTGTTATGCTAACTTATGCAGATATAACATAGTTACTTTGCTGCTCTTCCATGTCTGTTTGCATCCTACATTGTGATGCCTTTGAGGAAGAACCTTTATATTTCCCTTCGCACAAGGCGAAATAAAAAAAAAAACTAAAATAAAAAAAACCTATTCCTAACTACCAGTTAAAGATTTTAGATTCTAATGCAACAGAGCTATGAAATAACTGCTACCTTTCCGTTCTCCGCAACGGATATAGATTCATCTATTACTTACAGCAGGTCTGTTTCCAAAAGCAGCATAAAAGGGTTCTGTGTTAGGATAAAATAAATTTTTTATGTCTGTCAAACACTGAACTTTAAATTTTTCTGGCTTCTTTTCTATCACCTCCCTGAAATGATAAAAAAAGGGAGGCTGAATAAGTACACATGAAATACAGCACAAATCATTTCATTTTTGTTATTCAACATTTTTCACCTAGCTGGATACTCCTACAGAGCACCCCCACCCTTCTCCAATAAATTTTCATCTGGAAATCATAGTGCACTTGAAGACAAATAGAACTCACAAGCTTACATAATGGGCACAGTAAATAGCCTCTCTGAAACAAGAAAACTTCTGTGGAAATCGAAGTTGTAGAGATGGCTACTGAGCAAGGATGGATGATTACAAGCAGTAGCTGCTAAATAAAGACTTATGAAACATAAATTGTCATCAAGTAAACTGCTTCTTGAGAACAGCAAAATAATTCATAGATTACACTAGTCTTCACTGCGTATGGCTGTCTTCCTCCCCCACAAGGACTGCAATTACCATATGTGCTAGAAGCACCTCAGCCTGTTAGAATACTACAGTGAGGGTCCTCCATCACTGCTAATTAGCAGAAGAAGTAAAGGAATCTTCTACTTCTCTTCAGTTGATCCTTACAGAATATAGAATTCATTAATGAACAGAGGAGTTCTCATCTCTGGGCAAAAGCCCTTTCACAGCAGCTTCTCTTGGCAGGAAGACTGAGCAGGTGGCAGAGTCTGGAGTTCCCATAACATAGGAAGATGCCAGCATGACACAAAAGCCCTTAAGAAGTTCAGAATCCCAAATCCTAGCACCAACACATATGTCAAGGAAGATGTGAATAGTGGAGAAGCTTCATTAGAGTAATACAGCCCTTTGGAACAGCAGTTCCATGTATAAATCAATGTTTGAGAATGTGCAAAAGAGAAATAAAACCATCTTTTCTCAGTCTTACATAAACCTGATCTCACAGCCCTCAAAACCACAATAAATACCTCTATGGTACTGCCCACACATCACAGCAATTACAATAGTGTACACTTTCTTTAGTCTAAACAAGATACCAAATACCAAAAAGAGCGTCACTTTAAATGCATTTCTAGATATGAGGAGCAGAAAATACCAGTAACTACCCCTTCACTGCATTTATTTTTTAATCAGTCTAAGAAGTACACTGTAATACCTCCACTGACTCTTATATTTAGAACATGACTGGTAAAACAGCCTGTATCATGTCACTCAATCAGAACATCTCAACAACCTTCCATTAAAAATTCTAATGAATATATCCTGTCACGGCAGCTTTTAACAGCTTAAAATATTTTCAGTAATCAATTCACACGCTTCACTGAATTAGGAAGAAGGTACCATATTCATAATCTGTGCTATTATTATTCAGTTATTACAGTTCAACACCTAGAAAGAACAACACTGTCCACAGAGAATACATAGTGCAGTCAGGAGTATAAAAAGTTCATTTCATTTTTGCATGAATTTCTTCAAAACCCACTAAGTAATATTCTTCCAGAAAAAAAAAATAAAAAAAAAATATGCCAACTGGAACACGTCACAAGTTAAGACAAGAGTGATTGTTACTAATATGTGAACATTTTCTCTCATAGCTAAGTATTTATTGGAATAGGCTGCCCAGGGAGGTGGTTGAGTCACCATCCCTGGATGTGTTTAAGCATCACTTAGACGTGGTGTTGGGGGATATGGTCTAGGGATGAACTTGTAGAGTAGGGTTAATGGTTGGACACGATGATCCCAATGGTCTTTTCCAACCTAAATGATTCTGTCATTAAACATATGAGGTCAGCAGGCTGTGTCTACTGGTAAACAGTGAACACAGATGTATATTGAGGCATGTCTAAGATATAAACTGAGCAAAATGAGTATCTGTTGAATTTTGGTCTTTCTCTGACAAAATTTCTTAATTAAATTTTGCACCAATATGTAAGAAAAAAAACCCCAACATTATGAATGATTTCATGCACTCCCATAAAAAAAAAGAGCTGAGCATTTAAGCCTGAGCCAACATCCGAGTTTCTTTCTTCATAAAAGTGAAATTCCATTACCTGTGAAAAGCCGAGAATAAACTGCTTGGGCTCAGCAACACTGGCCCTTGAGGCAGCACAGTTCCTCGTTCATTCACCCAGTGCAAGTACCCTCTGGTCATGTCTGCCATTCCAATAGCACGTGCTGAACAATACAAAAATTTATATCCATTTCTGTGAAGAGAAACAAAAGAATAAATTAAAGTAAAAATAAAGCAGGTATTTCAACATTAACAATTTTCACAAAATCGCTCTGGTTGGAAAAGACCTTTAAAAATCACGAAGTCCAACTGTTACCTAACTCTACCAGGGCCACTACTACACCATATCCTTAAACACCATATTTAGATGGCTTTTAAATACATCCATGGATTGGTGATTCAACCACTTCCCTGGGCAGCCTGTTCCAGTCTTTGATAACCCTTTCAGTATAGAAGTTTTTCCTATGCCCAACCTAAGCCTCCCCTGGCACAACTTGATGCCATTTCCTCTTGTCCTATCAGTTGTGACTTGTGAGAAGAGACCAACATACACCTCACTAAAGCCTCCCTTCAGGTAGCGAGTGATAAGGTCTCCCCTCAGTCTTCTTTTCTTCAGACTAAACAAACCCAGCTCCATCAGTCGCTCCTCATAAGAGTTATTCTCAAGACCCCTCACCAGCTCCATTACCCTTCTCTGGACCCGTTCCAGCCCCTTGATGTCTTTCATGTACTGTGGCACCCAAAACTGAACGCACTACTCAAGGTGTGATCTCATCAGTGCCAAGTACAGTGGAACAATCACTTCTCTAGTCCTGCTGGCCATGCTATTCCTGGTGCAGGCCAGGATGCCACTGGCCTTCTTGGCCACCTGGGCAAGAAGGGGGTTTGTGGGTTTGTTTTCACATGAATCAAATCATGACTGTTAAATAGACTTACATTTAACAGATACATATTTAAAAGGAATAAAAAGATTTTTGCCAGAAGCTTGAATAATTAAAATCCATCCATCTCCCCTGCAGTTAGATATTTACAACTAAAGAGGACTCATTTATCTCTGGTCTTCCCATGACTTATGACTTCTTATGGTTTTCTATCCACCTCTGCATAGTAGATCCATACTCCTCAGAATTAACTGAAATGACATCTGCTAAGAGGAAAACACTTGGCATAAAGAAAACAATGGTGTATTAGGCCTTTCTGTATGAACAGTGTTGTACTCTTGCCTTTTGGGCCTTTGCAAAACAAAAAAACAAAAAAAAAAAAAGAAAAAAGACTAGTCTGTCAAATCAGAGCATATCTGAACTTTGAAACACAGTATGAGAAGTAATCTTTGACTTGACACCAAAATAAAAGTTCTGGCAGAAATCACAGATTACCCTTGGTTCTGTTTATGACAGAGAAGATTCTCATCATGTTAGTTCAACTTAACAATTTTCTTTGCAAGTCCTGTAAAGAAATTATTGTTCATAATATAAAGAAATACTGTATTCAGTGCACGCATAACCATTAAATCTAACTATTGAATGTTTATATGGTATTCAGCTGTAGTATCTGGCCACTATGTAATTAACTCAGTAATTTGAAAAACAACATGACTCAAATCTACTTTCCCTCCCTCTATGTTTATCATCACCAAACAATTGACAATGCTGGCAGCCACAGAAATAACAACTGCAATTAAAAAAATTAATGAACATTTTCACCAAATGTAATGCAGAGGTTATACATGGAACTAAAGACTGTTCAGCGTTTGAATTCCCAGGCTGTCCTGTCTTTTCTGTGACCACATACGTCTATACAGAATAAAAGCACAGATGAGTGTCTCCTAATTTAGATTCCATTATCCATAATTTATAGTTTATCATCTGTGTAAAACAAAAAGCAATAAACAAGTTTTAGCATATCCCTAGTACACAGAACAAATCAGATTAACTAAGAGGACAGTTGTGATGTGTACTAGAGGCTCTTCAAACATTTATGGTAATTTGAATATGTAAGAACAGCTGAATTTAATGTAATAAAAGAAAAATAATTTTATTTTATGTGTATAGCAGAAATATCAACCTGAACAGACAGCAATAGGTAATCTACCTTGTAAAAGTTAAAAACTGAAACTTTATCTAATCCCATTCAGACATCAATTAATTTTTCTCCTCACTTCCTTTTTTTCCTCTCAATTCCTAATCACAAAACTCACCATATTCTGTCTCTGATACTCTGGTGTACACAGTGGCTTCACCACATTGCACAGTGTATCCAGGGAACCAACAATACACCTGTACTCTTGCACTAGCCTTGCTCACCTAGGGGCATTCCCACATATCACCCCATGTGAGTTGGTCAGATTATTTTTCACAGAATAATCATGGTTGGAAAGGACCTTCTAGATCACCGAGTCCAACCACACCTACAAGAATAAAAAACACCTAAATACCCGACCACTAAAAGGGGAAAAAAACCACACCACTAAAAAACAAACAAACAAACCGCCAACAAAAAAAAACAACCAAAACCAACAGACAAGCCCCCTACATGCCTGCCCCTAGAGCATGTCGTGAAGCACCGTGTCATCTTGTTTCTTAAATACCTCCAGAGATGGTGACTCAACCACCTCCCTGGGCAGGCTGTTCCAGTGCCTCACCACTCTCTCTGTAAAGAATTTCTTCCTAACATC
>WTSP01015996.1:18905-59980 GCA_025331215.1 Actenoides lindsayi
GGTGACTCAACCACCTCCCTGGGCAGGCTGTTCCAGTGCCTCACCACTCTCTCTGTAAAGAATTTCTTCCTAACATCTAATCTAAACCTCCCCTGCTGCAATTTCAGGCCATTTCCCCTGGTTCTGGAATTAGTAACTAAGGAGAAGAGGTCAACACCCACCTCTCTACAACCTCCTTTCCGGTAGTTGTAGAGGGCAATGAGGTCCCCCCTCAGCCTCCTCTTCTCCAAACTACACATGCCCAGCTCCCTCAGCCTCTCCTCATATGACTTGTTATCTAAGCCTTGCTCGTGTTCATCCCCGGGTTTTTTTTAATATATTGTTATAGGTTATACCAGGATATTCTCCCTGTTAACAACATTAATTGACCTAACGCACAAGTGGTCTACTGTTGCGCAAAATTTCTTCAATAGTTAACAGAAAAAAATAGGTTTTTTTCAAAACATCATTAAATCTCGGGTATATTGAGCTAATTTTTTTTTAAGATTCCTGTCCTTCTCCATGGATTACACAGAGTGTAGAAGCCACAAGTAAACATGATGAATCTGTCCTTCCAACCACAGCGGCAGAAGGTTATTTATTACTGTAGACCAACAAGCACCAGTGCAGGTCAGCTACTGAGTTATTAACATAGCAGCTCACACTGGTACTGCCAGGTAAAAGCCTGTTCCTCAGGCTCTTCATAGCACATGTCTTAGTATCTTTCAATGCCTTTAAATTGCACCTTAAGCAATGTTTACTTACAGAATAATAGAATCAGTAAGGTTGGAAGTGACCTTCAAGATTATCAAGTCCAACCATCTACTACATATTATCAGGAACACTAAACCATGTCCTATCACCTACTCTCAAAATTAACCAATGACAAAAAAAATATTTTAAGACTGATCCTTCCTAACTTTCCAATTTAACAAAGGAATAACAGCAAATAGTTATATAGAGAAATAGCAAAATAAATAACACAATCATCCATGTGTTTTAGATTCCATCCCTGCATGACTCCAGGTCAGTCAAGCTTGGCAAGAACTCCCATCTACAGTGCCCACCCTAAACTATGCATTTCTTACACATTTCACGATCTCCTCAACAAGGACAGATGGGATGGTGTATTAGCATCTTAGGAATTAATGCTGCTGACAATGCCTAGTTTGCAAAAAACTTCCACTTGCTGAAACTGTAGGACTCATTCAAATGACTACAGTTTTTGGAACTAACTGTAGCTATCTGGGATAGTTGGAAGAGCAATCATAACTCATTGATAGGGGGCTTTTGCTTTTGATGTAATAAGCAGGTTTTGCTCTGGATATCATACTGCAGGTGTTTACACTACACAAGGATCACTAAAGTGACAAGATATTGACAAAACTGTCACCTTTTAGGTTAAGGGACCCCTAGAGCAATTTTAATTTTTATTTGCAAATGAATAAACACCAACAAGCCACAGATGCATGAACAGATTTTACTGAATACTCACTGGCTCACTTTATGGTACAATTTTGCAATCCCTTGATGCGTCCAGTCTTTGCCAAGAGTCGGCAAAATATGACCTAAAGTATCTGACCTGAATAAAGGAAGAAATAGAACTGAATTGAAAAAAAACAAAACAAATACTTATAATAACAGTAAGGCTAATTTATTTGACTAGTAGCAAAGGAAAATAAGGTTTTCTGTAAGGTATTGATAAGAGAATTATTTTATTCCCCTGTCTTTTGAGACAGGCTGACATGCCCAACCTCGGCCATGTTGTTTTAATTAGCTTTGTACCCCAGGACTTGTCTTCACGAATAAGCTCATGAACCATAAGGTTACATGGAAGTTACAGCACATAGGCTATCAAAATCAGATCTGTGTAGTAGGCCAGCCAGTACTCAGCATAATTTTTTGAGGTTTACATTACATATTTTCTAAATAAATCAAATATACCCATAAGGAAATTTTATGGGAAATGGCCACCACAAACAAATGAGCTCTCCACTTGACTAAACGTTATACAGATGCACAGCACAAAACTCACACTTAGATATCCTGTATCTTAAAGAGGAAAACACTGGGCAGTGGCTTAGGACAGATTTACAATGATATTGTAAGGTAAAGTGATTCGGTAACTCTCTGGTCAGCTCAGCAGCAGAGAGAAGAATATATCCCATTCACTTTATTGAAGCTTAAGAAAACACAGCGTGTGTGTGTATTAATTTATATTAGCGCACACACAAAAAAGTTTACCCTACAATGGAGAAATGACAAGGAAGAAAAGAATTTCAGTTTAAAATCAAGTACTTCAATTCATCCCAGATTGCTCTTGGAAATTATTTTTCCTTCTTTTTTTTTGCCTAATTAGATAAAGCTAAGTTGGATTTTGAAAGAAATTGATTTTGAAACAAACCTAAGCATTTCATTTTAAAAGGTCAAAAGACAACAGTTACATTTTTATTATGTGTTTCCCTGTTCCACATACATTTTCCCCAATGTTAACTAAATAAATACAAATCAGCAAGTGAATGAATCATTATGGTCACTCCAAAATTCACCCTAAGTACTAATCTGAAGTTTTCCATCTAATTCTGACATTGATTTTGGAGTCTTGTCTTCTAAATAATAATGCCTTTCACTGGTATGTTCCAGTAATGCCTTTCAGAAAAACAGAATTCAAGTTTTTCTTCTTTTTCATGTACTCAGCATACTTCATAAGTGTGATGCAGCAGAAAGGTTATTTTTCTGCATGAGGTCCTCCAATAGTAAATACTATCATGAAACACAAACAGGTGACAAATAATGGGCATATATGGCATTTGTCTTTATTAAATTAAGAATTCAGCTAATGATTCTTGCATTGTTTGAAAGCCAAATAAATAAAAAGAAAACAAACACCACCCCTCCCCATGACACTAGAATATGGTGATTCTGGGACTCAAAATTCCCTGTTAATTACTTTTTCCTTTAGTCCAAAGGACAACTTCTCCTTGCAGATAAGGCCTCTTCCTGTTCATGAACTCACCGTGTGATTGTCCCATCAATGTCAGAAATAACAATTTTATCATCCCAATTCCACAGGTAAATGGTGCCTTCACAGCGGCAAGTGCCTTGGTATTGTGTTGTAACACTAAAGGTCACATCATTGGGGCCATTTTTGAGCTTTAAGTTTTTCTGTAAGACATCAGCAAGATAATCAACAAATTGTAAAACTGGCACAGTGCAAACACAAAGCCACAGGTGATCATTGCCTTGGTCAAACTGAATCATAAGGCTTTCAGTAGAACTATTGTTTAAATAATAGCACAGGTTTGCCCTGTGTACATTAGGTGGTGTTTTATAGAGCAGAACAAACAAAACCAAACTAAATTCTGTTTCATGATTAGAGATATAAAAGAAAAAAAAAAAAAGGAAAGAAAAGAAAATAAAAAAATATCCAAAGGTTCATATAAAGAATAACTATTTCTGGAATAGGGACTATCTATGGCAATTCTCTATTCTGAGATACAGATATACATACAGAGAGAAATGTAGGTAACAAGGAGTTCCATGAACTCTAACTAGAGTGTTTATAGGGGGCTTTGTGTTCTATAGTATTACATCTTTTTCCTATAATAATCCACCTTTTGTATCACATGACCCATTACACTTCAGACTCCACCAAACTTAATTAACTCTCCCACTTCCCTGCCCTTCCCTCCCACTGTCTCACGTGTCACTCAGCAACATGCTCAGCAAGAGACTACTGATTTGACTCCGTTTGTGGACCGAACAGCTCATTTTCACAAAAAAAAAAGTCACAGGAGTGTCTTTAAGTGTCTTTTTCATAATGATACTTCATCACAATTTTTCAATTAGTCAAAAAGTGAAAAGGAGGCAAAAATGAAGAACAACTGACAGGTAATGGATGTCTCATCCACCCCTTCATCAAGAAGCCAATCTAAAAGCAGTTTTAGCTTCAGCTAACTTCTTCGTGGTTCCTGAATCTGAAAAGTATCAACATATTTGTGTAACCCTTGCTTTCTGTTTGCTATAGAAAAAAAATTCTACATTTCCTACAAACTATTCAGGGCTGTTGAATGCTGCATGCCTTGTGTGTTTCCTTCAGAAAATTAACTGGCTGTACATAAGACAAAAAAAAAAAAAAAAAAAAAAAAAAGATTTCCCTAAAGCAGTCCATTTTTCCAGAGCAAACTGGAATGTGTAGAATGCAAAAACTGTAACAGTTTTGTCACCATTAGTCAAAACATCTCTGTCACAGAGGAAGAGAATTATCTTAAAAGAAGTTAATAGCCTGGCCTCATATTAAATTCAGAGACAGCTCTTTCAGAAGTTACTAACAGAAAAATATTTATTTAAAATTTGACCGTCTGCCTATGAATGAGAGGAAAGAGGGGGGGTGGGGGGGGATGGAAAGAGGCCTGTGGCTTAACATATGCACACATTAGTATTTACATACTAGAAAAAGGGCATGGTTCCAGTGCAGTAATTCAGGTGACAAACACACACTTTGGAATTTAATGTGTTATTTTTCTAAATGGGATTCCATGTCTCCCAATCTCTGGACCCCAGCACCTGCTGCAAGGTACAACATTCATGCTTAATACTGTGAAGAGGAGGGAAAATAATTATTTTTAAAAATATAACAAGAGAGGGAATTAAATGTAAAATGTAAGAGCTAACTAAGCCTTGCAAGCCTGAATAACAGCATTGCTCATGTTGTATTAGAAATGACACTTCAGGACAAGGATGTAAAATTAACTCACAAGCTGGTCAGAAGTGAGTCGAAGCGTTTTTTTGTAACTGATTCCAGACAATAATGAGAGATGACTTGAGTTGGTTTGTAACGACGCAAGGTTTTGTTTGGCAGCTCTAGGGTCTTCATCGCTTGAAGAAGATTCATCTTTTCTTCTGGAACATCGCACACAAAGAAAATGATGTTATCATATCAGTAAATGCATCTCAGTATCCATTAAAAATGCATTAACAGTGAGTCACCAAATAACTCATTGATTCTCTGCTCCTAAGCAAGTCTCACAGGAGGTCATTCACATCATAGCTTTAAAAATATCAATGAAGTGCTGAATTTTCATTCACACATTTTTTTCAGGATTTGCAGGATTACCTCATTCAGGATATGATGATGAAAAGTAATAAAACCTGAGCTCCTTTACACAATTCTGTTAAATGCACATCAGTACAATTATTTTTTTTCTGCTACAACAGGGGTTTTTTTGAGATATTTGTTAAGGATATTTTTCTTCAGATAGAAAGTTTTCCTACAGTAAACAAATTTATCATCTTAGTGGAGGGCAAAACATCCTTTCAGATCTTACAAATCTCATCTTTAAAACAATCAGCGTTTGGCCTCTTATTTCGATCACACCTGGATGTTTTTTGATGTTAGGAAGTCTTAACCCAATATCAGGGTACCATATGTCATGACTAGCAACATTTAAAAGCCTATCTTATCCTTTGTAACATCAGCTCTCAAAAGCTTTATGCAAGCTCCCACTTGTTGCATTGTGCTTGTGAGCAATAAACTCTTAATGACAGATTTCCTAAGGTCAGTTAAAATTTAAACAAAGGACACCAATTACAGAATCTCATCTGCTTGAAGCCTTAATCCCACTTTAAAGCTTATCTTTTAACAACCATGTAAGAAACAAACTGAAATGTCACTTGTCATCCTTAAAAGGAAAATTAGCCTTTCCAGTTATTGTGGCTCTCACAAACACAGAAAAGCAACAGAGGTAACTGCCAGCCTCCTACAGAATGAGGAATCCTCTTTCCAGCACATTCATCTGGACTACAACTGTTTATTTCCAAAGAATGGCAGCTAACGCTTCTTTGCTTTATGAAGATGATCCTTGAACTTAATTTTATGAGCATAAAGCAGATGTGAATCGGTATCTTTTCAGCTCTAAGTACAGACAGCACACAGACAGCTGTCTTATCTGTACATACAGATATTACTGTAAAGGGGTACAGTAGGAGAGTCGTCCCTGGCTAACTCATCCCTCCAAATCCTTCAAATCAAGTTAAGCTCATCTTATAGAACCCTCCTGAAGGAGAGGTTCTTGCCATACAGTATGATTAGTCTGGAAAACAAGGAGGAAGAGACTTCTGCAGTCCCTTAAAGGAGTAACAGAAAACCATGACTATTGCCTGGAAAAATCTTAGGCACCTGAATTTCCCCAAACACACAGCAACAAATTAAGTTGTCAGGCCATAAATATAAGTAAATTGGAAAATATCTGGTGCAACGAATAATAAATTAAACATATTTCACTGACAGTATTTCTTTGTTCAAATACAAGAGGGAGACTGGTCTCATTTTTAAATGGTAACTCCTGCTCATTTCATGTACAGATAATTTGGGGGGTACCTGTTTGCCAAGCTTATCTGTGAAGAGCCTTCTCCTGTAAGTCCACTCCCACTCACACCATGCTCTGGCTTTGTTTCCTGTAAAAATACAAGTATGAGAAGCTGTTGATCTCTTGTTGGGCAGAAAGCAAATGCTTTTAGAAGAACATTTGAAAACAAAATTCTTGTATAGACTTGGTAAAAACCAACAGCATGTTTTTTGTCCTTTGCTGGAAGGCAAAGTAAAACTTCACAGCTTTCTAAAAGAATAAAGGCTGCACAAAGAACTAAAAATTGCAAAAATAAAAATCTCAGAGGAAGAATTAAGATTTAATTTTGCATGGAAAAAGTACAGAAAAAGCAGATTTCACATCTAGTACTGTTAAGTTCTGGGACCAGTCCCATAATAACTCAGTCCATGCACCTCAAATAGCTAGATTTCACCTGCAAGAGCAAAGTATGACTCTTTCACAGAATCATTAAAATCTTTAATCCAATAAAACTTTCCAAACTGCTTTTAACTTGAGTACATGTTAAGCTCTATGTATTTCAACCCACAAGACTTTTAAACAGTCAATGAATTTGAGACACAGAATAACATCTCCCCTTATCAATTTATAGCTGCCATAAATCAAGAGATCACCAAATACTTCCACTCAAGAGAGGAATTCAAAAAACATCAAAGGGTAAAATTAAAATCTTGTGCTCTGGAGTCCATACCTACAGATTAGTACAATGGTTATTTCATAGAATGATAAAAAAGTTCATAGACTAAGGCAAAATCATAACAATGAGCTAGAAGTAATTTTCTCCTCTCAAGTACTAATGCTTCAGTAGTACAAATTAATATGGAGTGGTTTTATTAGCCAACTTTAAAGATTAAACATGTCTAGACAGGAGATCAATATTTCATCTAAAGTTTTGCTTTTTTCACTGTTCTTTAATTTTCATCCATGGCTTTAAGACAGTTACCACAAACTTTTAATGTTCAGAAAAGAAATTCAAAAAGATTTTAAAAGTAATGCATAGTCAGTTTTCCATCTTAGGTTTTGCTGAATTTTACAGCTCACACTACTCATAAATATGTCTGTTCTTCAACTATCAGAAGAAACTGCATAATGGTAGGCCATCTGCGTAAAAACGTTAAATTAGTGGCACTGCTTTTCGATTCTAGGTTCCCAAACATAAATGTAATCCATTAGATAATACTGCCTCAAGTTTGTGTAGTGAAAATAAATGCAGAGCCAAAACACTGCAGGCAAATATTTCAGGTAGTGTCTGATCTAAAGCTTTCTGAAGTCAAAAGAAGTCAGACTTTAGACCCTGCTTAAACATAGCTGAATGTGCATATCCTCAGTCAGACTGAATAATTACTCTCACAGAAGCAAAGTTCTGAGGGATGAATATAGAGGCCATCCAGCCTTCCCACTGCAACCAGAAGGAAACTCTGCTTGCTTCCTAAACTTACCTCTTTAATAGTGCTGTTCCTCCCTCGCCATGAAAACCACCACCTTCCACCTTTTTTAGGCATCTTGTCCCTCATTATAGATTCCACAGTGGCCTGTGATAAATGGATGGTAACATAAAAAAAAACCAAAACAAAGGACAACCTGATACATGTAAATGAAAGAAAGTGCCAAACACACAATTTTAACTGATAATAGAATAAAAGTAAACATACTGTCTGTGGACCATAAATTCTACTAAAGCAAAACCTAATGGTATCCAGAGCTGCTCTGAAGTAACTTAAGCATGAATACTTATGGTATTTTTAAAAGGAAAATGAGAGATAAAAATCAAAGAAGAAAAAGAAAAAAAAACATAAATAGATATTAGTATAATGTCTAGAATGGAGAACCTACTGGTTTTAAGTTGATTAGTGCAAATTATATTTAAAACAAAAAAAAAATAACCCCACCAAACATCACTTCCTGGAGGAGTTCTCATGCAAAACAATAACAAACCTACATGCAAGATTCTTGTTCTCATTTAAAAATAACTACAAAGTTTGTATTTAATCATTATTTTTGTAAAAAGCAAAGACATTATCTTATATGAGTTTAGTGTGATGCTATGAATTTGACCAACAACATTAGAACTGGGTTTTTTGTAAACCTTGGCTACTTTTTATTGGTTATATATATACACACTAGACCTCAATAAAGAAAAGTTTCTTTCACTAGGCGTAATGACTAGAGCTTTATGTATTGTAACAAGCAGAGCTGAATTCTTTCACTCAAAGCGCAAGCAAAAGACCAATGGGGAATATATTACAGTACAGGTGGCCTTTTTTTTTTTTTTAAAAAAAAATCCTCAAATAGCTTAGCCTTCCTGAGATGATAGCCTCCACTGTAAGCAAAGTCACCAAAGTAAAACCATGACATTGATTAGTGATTTAAAAAAAAAACCAAACAACCAAAACCCAAACACTAAAATAAATGATTCCAAGAACTCTTAGCAGCTAAGAGATGGGATTGAGTTCAGCTAACATATGGGACAATGCCTCCCTTTTCTCAGTTTTCCATAGGTTCTCTTCACTATACTACCTAAAGTATATGATAAAAGAAAGAAATGTCAGAGGAATAAAGATTATCAAATGAGAACTTTTTAAACAAAAGTAAGAAAAACAAGCAGCAGACAGAGCTACTGAGAATGGAACACCACTGTTGAGAACAATGGCTACAATTTAAGGAGGTTCTCAAACATGGACAACTTCAAGCAGATGTCCTATTGACTTTTAGTGAGATAAACACACATCTAAGCATGGGAATTAAGTGTATTTTGTAGAACAAGTATGATACTTCAGTTTTCAATCACCTCATAAAGCCTGTTTTGATAACTATCTTAGTATTTCCTTTCCTTGGTTCCATTATTACAGCAAATCAAAACTCTAATTAACAAGTCATTAAGAAAACCAGTATGACTAATAGCATAAACAAGCAAATTTAGTTTCAGAGGTAATATTCATCCAAGTAAATCTTCCCAATCATACCGACTGTTCCAACTATATACACTGGCTTCTCCACTAAATTAAAACTGCACTGTCTAGAAAGTCATCAGCATTCAGAATATAAATTAACCATTAAAAAAAAAAAAAATGAACACACTGAATTTCACACTCACGGAAGAGTTTTCTTCAATAATAACCTATGTGAACCATAATGCTGTTGAAAGCATTCTCATTTCACTGAGCTTAATGGCAAAAATATTTCATACCAGTTCTTTTCACTTGCCCAATCTAGGCAGAACCCAAAACATCTGGCTCAGGCATCAAAGTGTATATTTAAAAATACAGTTATCTTCAAAATATTTGTAGTAATCTTAGCCTATCAAATAAACATGATGCACAGACCTAGTTTGGTCCTGCTTATTTAGCCCGTAGTACAAGCTAGGTGAATGGTTATGTGTGCATGGATATTACTGATGTGCAGCTTCTTTTGTACAAAACCCCTCTTCCCTGTCTTAATAAATGTCAGAATGTCACAACTCCTCCTCCAACCAGCCTTCATGTTCAATCTCACCTTTGGCAATGGTTTCTGGAATGCCTGCATTGCCAGCAGAAGGGGACCAGCTGTCGTCCAGTTGTAGTACCTGGGCACACAAGAGAGACAATTACTGCATTTTGTAATTCACAATCTACCTAGTATTTATCACCTGGCAGGTTAAAGCCATGAAGTCCTTTTAGCACATGTCAAACTCTGTCCTGCAGCACTAATAACAGAACCACTATATTCCACAATATTTTTGCAGGTATTTACAGCATATACTTTTCAAAGTATGCAGGAGAAGCTAGGTCCTTATGTAGAAAGGGCATTTATTTGTCATTCGTTTCTTATGTCCTTACTATACTTCATCATCACACGATGAGCTACATTTTTTTCAAGCTGTTTTCATTCTTTTTCCATATAGAAACTACAAAAATTAGGTCCTGTGGTCTATAGGATGTCAAGCTTTTGCTATTACATGCTGAACATTGGCCAACTCTTGTTATACTCGGGTATATAGTACTCAGTACTCAAGTATTATCATCTATCTGTCTAGGGAAGCTGAAGCTCACAGGACATCCAGAGAATACAATAGTGAGATCCTCACTAAGTACTCCTCTCTTCCCAACGTATCAGTAGGCAGGTAGAGATTACCATCAAATTCAGAGAACTATGGCAGGGAAGCAGTAAGTGACTCACCTCAGACTACAGAGAGGGTCAGGTATGAAGCTGTAATGTATGCAATACAAACTCTCATATAAGGATGCATTTGTACAAGCAACATCTATGACTAAGGGAAGCCTAACCTCTAAGTGCAGTGCAATGCCGTGATCTCTCCTCCACCCTGTAACACTGTAAGACAGGCGCAAGGAGCTCAAGTCAAAACATCAAAACATCCTCCCAAAAGCTGCATCTAGCATAGACCATAGTGCTGCACTGCTGCCAGCAATGTAAGCACATGAAATAACGTCAGCCTTGCAAGAACAGAAGTCTCATACTTGATGGGTGAAGTCTGACAGGTCTCAAAAAGCAGTGCCTCCATAAAGGCAGATGAGCAAAATATTCAGTGTATATACAGACAAACTGCCGGGTACAGAGTGCTTGCAAGCAGACTGCCATATCCCTGTAAATATTAATTATTCAAACTGTCTCAGGGCAAGCCTTAGCAAGTCCATATCCTATTTCATTTCCACTCTCCCAATTAAGCGTGAACACTATTAGCATTTGACACTAGCTTCTTGAAATTCAAGTTGTGTCAATTAGCTGTAACTATATTATCTGAATATATAAAGTTATCTGAAACTGCTTTTCAATTTAAAGGAGGAAAGGTAACTAGAAGAGCCTGAATTTACTAGAGAGTTGACTCTTTCTGGATGAATCAAAGCTATGAACATTCAAAAACTATTTTTCAGCTAAGTGTGTCACAGAAGTGGTTTTGTTACAACAGTAAAACATATTTTTCCTGAAATACACTTACTTATTTCCAATCTTAACCACAAGGTTAGGGTCATCAATGATAGCAGGATTGTCCACAAACTGCTGATATGTTACTGCATGTTCTAAGAATTCTTCTGTGGGGGAAAAAATTACATATGTAAAGCATGCATTTATAGATGCCCAGGATGAGCCTATCTAAACCTCTTCGCATTTCTCAGACATGCGAATTTCACATTGAGGGCCAGCCCTTCATTACCAGGCTGCTGAGATTAGCAGTAATAGGGAAGCAAGGTGTTCAGAGACTCTCAATCTCAGAAGATGCTACAGTTTCTTTGTTAGCTACAGGGTGTCCTTCCTGCTCAAAATACAAGCCAAATGAAAGTTCATGGATGGAACCATGAGGGACAAAAATCAGGCTTCTAAGCAAGCCAATGAAGTACTTTGCCATGCCTTTCACTGATCCCCTGTCCAAGTTAGGGGTGGGAACTGATAGGCTCACTGTACATGTGAGCCCACAGCCAGAAACTTAATGATCACTTGTAAGGCCTGCAGCAAAGTGTAAACATCTATGAATAAGCACCCCTTCCACTGGCTGTGACTCCTTTCACAAAATCTATGTAATTTACAAGTAATTCAGATAACAATACAACTCTAATAAATAAGAATATATTTGAAATGTTTTAATAGCTAGCTTCTAAACAGCAACCAGTGTAGCATTAGGCTCAAATGATTTTATGATGCTATATTACTGCAGAAAGCGCAAGTCCTAGGGCATTTATCTTTACATTCTGCAGCAGGAACCTTAAGGCACAGAGCATTGTAAATTATTTTTCTCAGTCACACAAGAAACTGGAGGTAGAGCAGGAACTCAGGTTAAATTTTCAACTCCCACTCCTAGTGTCCACACCTTTTTCATTCCTGACACCAACAGCTGTTAATTTCCTACCTATATACCACACCAAGGGGCAAAAGTCCCATTAACACTATCGTGATACAAAACATAAAGCAATCGGGAAACAAAAATATCAATAAAATACTTTCAACGACTTTAGCATACAGTGGATTATTAAAACGTGTTTAAAACAGTAGACTGATAGGAGACTTAAGATATTTTTCTAGGAAACTTCTCATTGCAGGGACAGTATGGATCTTCTCAAGACATTCTTGAGTACAGCCACAGGAGGGCACTCCTTCCTCGGGCTAGGGGTCTGCAAATTGGCCAGCAGCACACGCCTGTCGTTCAGAAGGTCATTCTGTACCTTTGGTTATTTCTTTGTTGTCAGTAAGGCCTCCGCAGAGAGAAATGGCAATGGAGGGCAAATCTCGAACTCCATCCGAGGTGCTTTCAACTCCACTGTCAGGACCTGAGCTCCCAACAGATTGGGGAGACTGGCTGGCAGACTGTGGCCCCATCTCATTCGTGTTCTTGCTTTGGGCATTATCCCCACTGGAAAGAAAAAACACACCACAAATTCAGTCTTTATGTATTCATTCTCAAATTTGCTCCCTTCAACAAGCACTGTTTACAGCTGATATGCACTTAGGAAAAAAAATAAAAATAATAGTAGTAAGTAAATAAATAATTTGCTTGGTTTTCCCATAAAACTTAAAGTAGTATTGGCTTCATGTACCCTCAAATATTAGATTGCTTATACTTACTTGCCTAACCTAGGCATGCGTAATTATAGGTTCATTTGTTTACAACAGATAAGAAAAATAAGGCAATAAACTGAACAATCTTAGTAGACAACACTACTATATACTAAAGCTATATAGTACTACATATACTAGTGCAGCTTTTCCCACACAGAAACAAGAATAAACATACTAGTTTATTATTGAATTTATATTGATTACATAAACCTATAGCTAAACCCAAAATAAAGGATGTGTAAGTTTCTGTATCTACGCCATATATAAAAATATAAATAAAATATTTTACATATAAACTAACAGGATTAAAATTTTAAGAAACAATAAATCATTACACCCACTTAAGATCTATGTGTAGATGAAATCATTATCACAAAGTGCAGGCTCATCAAACTCTGTTTTCTATTCCAGATTTATATGAATGCATTTGAGAAAGGAATTTTCAAGTCTTTTCTCCATCTTACTAATCTTTCTGAGTTTTATTGAAATGCTAATATTACAACAGCTGAGTTTAAGCAAGCAAGGAAGAAAAATAAAATATGCAAGCTACTTCAGTTGTTGCTCAATGACTTTAGTCCTGTGACTAGAATATGTTGTGGAAAGAGAACTAGAAGTGTTATAAAAGGCTGTAATAAGTTTTAGAACAAGTTGGAAATTCTACATTCAGAGCACAATAAATTCATAAATAAATCTGTCACGTGTCTTCCAAATATTATTTTCTAGCAGTCATATTTATAAGTGATCAGAGTAGAACAACATCAGAGCAGTAATTTTTGTGCTAATACTGTTACTGGTAAGATATGTTCTTCATGGTAATACACAAGGACATGGGGATAAACATATCCCAAGGCCAATTGCTCTCCCAGGGCACGTGAGTAACACTCACAAACATCAGTGTACATTACGTAACAATTCACAATCAATATATGATGCTTAATTAACAAAAGCAGAAAATCAGTTTCAAGCACACTTCTCAGGCCCAAAGGTAGAGCCTTCTAAAAACTCTAGCATTCCTCCCTACAGAGTTTTATTTTCTTTCTGCCTTCACATCTGTTTGGACACTGAAAAAAAGTCTTATCTGGTTGGCAATCAGGAGTTTGATCTAAATCTGGAAGGTGACGAGAGCTCTTTAAATAGTAAAAATATAAACAAAGGACTTATACTTCTTGGGGAAATAAAGTGCAGCAACTTCTGGATCCATGTCAGTGAGGTCATCTAAATAGACACCATCAGCACCAAGATGCCGGCTTCGTTTGTCTGTAAGGGATGGCAGAAATAAGCCTATTAATGAGCATTTTCCGAGTAACAAGCCAGAAGTGTTATTACTGTTTAACTAGTCACTTTAAGATTGAGAAACCAGACAAGTTATAACAGTTATAAAATAGTACTGCCAAAAATTTCAAAACAAGTTGCTCATACACATTGTTCAGACTTTGAATACACAAAATGGGTCAGCAGAGGACGAGTTTTGAGATATGCTGAAGCTTCCCCATTCCAGACAAAACCACTGGGAATTAGAAGTCAGTGGTCACTGTAAGATAACATCAAAAAGAAAACTTTCTGAGTATTTGCACAGGCCTATTATCAAAGTAAGGCAATCAGAGCATTTCATGTCCAAGAATTAATCTTTAATCCCCTCTTGCAAAAGGGAAGTAACACAACAAACTATACTATAGTCACTAGTTCACCAAAACTGGCTTGTTATGGAGACAACTCACTGTTAACCACACATAACTCATGTTTCGTGTGTGCCCATGCACCACTGCAGGGGACAAGACAACCCTCCTAGATCTTTTACCAGTACCAACACAGTCATCGCTGTCCTGTTGTCACAAGTACATTTGGACAAGTAACCACTGTAAGGCCAAAACTTAGTTTGGAATTCATTCTAAAACCTATGACTTCTCACTATACCAAGCAATCAGAAAAAAAGCTACATAAAGACTGAATAGTAAGCAGAGTAACACAGTCATTTTTGTCTTCAAAGACAGTGGAATGCATGGGGAAGTGACTAAGAAACTTGCATGTCTGTTGATTAAAAAGCAGCTGCACAAACTAGGCTTATGTAGGGCTTGCATAATTACAGAATAATCAGAGCCCTAAACCAAAATATTTGTAAGCAAATAAATTTCATATGAAGACTGTAACACTTATTATAAAATAACATGCATATTGAGTCCAGAAAGTAAGTTGAAGAGCAGATGGAGTTATATTTTACAAATTCAGGACAGAACACGTACCACACAGAACTGAAATTGTTCATGTGAAACAACAGCACCTTATTTTATGGCAAATATAGTTTTTTGTGCAAAAGATGTACTACAACTTTGTACTAGAAAAGAAAGGTTCCACAATTACCAGCAACACAAAACAACTTAGAAAGTAGTCAGAGCAGGTGAACCAGCAGATTACAGCATGCTTGTACCAAAGAGGTAAAATCTCTGAGTCTATCAAATATGGATGAATTTGGAACAAGATTTTCAGTCTTGCTCAAATGCACAGAGATGCCAAGAATCCCAGACCAAGGAGAATCTTCTACGTTACTACATGGCTCCTGTGAACAGCCTGCTGCACAGCTCAGGTTTTGAAGATTTTCTCCAAAGTTTATTCCTTTCCAGTTCCAAAAATGCCTTCAGGGCACATATTAATTTATATGGCAATGAGGTGCTTTATCCCCATGAAATTCCAAGACAAAATCATACATATTAAAGCACAAAATCAACAGCTTTACCTTTCTTTCTGGAAGGAGAATCTGTCTTGCCAGATGGCTGGGCCAAGCAAGCTGCAGCTTGTTTTATTTCTTCATTGACACTCAAGGGTGGTACAGCTGCTCCTGGAGACTCTGTCTCTGGCTTATTTGTCTCAGCTGGTAAGGGCTCATTTTCATCAGCAGTTGCTGCATCTGCTTGGCCAAGGGCAGGCAGAGGAGACTCAGTGTTAAACTCCTCTATAGGAGAACTTTGGATGACCCGAAAGTGAGTGCTTTCAGAAGGATTTACATCCACCACGCTGGGTTCTTTTGCTTTGAGCACAGAACTGGCCTGTGAAGAAAAATAAACAGGTTGCTATAAAGAAAAGGTCTTAAAAATGCAACAGCCAAAGTTTAACCTGTTCTGTTCACTTCAGTAAGATCAAATTCTCAAGGCAACAACTACAGCAGAAAGCCACCACTAACCGGGGTGGATACTACAGTGTACAAAAGACCTCTCTGCTGTGGGTTGGCTTGCACAAAGCTCATCTGTACCTTGAGGCCAGGAAAGATTTGTTCTGCAATGTGCTCTACAGTCTTCACTTGCCACTCATCTGCTTCCACCCTGCCCTTCGCCCTTCCTGTGCAAACCTATCTTTTTCACAGGAAGTAACCCCAACACACATGAGGAGTCCTTAAACAATCACACCAGGACAGGGGTACGCTGTCATTCTTCTATACCCCAAATTTAGATTATAAATCACTTTATAAGAACAATTCCAGATCTTTTCTGAGCATGGGACAGGGAGTGTTCTCACAGATGGGAGCTGAACTCCCACAGCAGCAGCTGTATAGCTGCTATAACCTTCACATCACAGCAAACAAACACAAAGATCAAGAGCATCTAAAGCATAACTCCCAGTTCAGGTATGGCCAGATCAACTCCGAGTAGCTTGGCTAGGGACACAGACAGGGACTGCAGAGGGAAAAGCCTCCAGGAATAAGAACTGCAATACACACAAGGCTGAGTGACCGGAATAGAAAGGAAACATCTAAATCTACTAACTGGAAATCCTGAATTCTAGACTGGAAATGCCAATTTGAAACTCCTGCCTGGACCTGTGTACTGCAATTAGTTCTCTACGTACAGAAAATAGCTCCCAATTTTCTAGTAATGTACGTAAGGAGGAGAATAATGCAGAGGTGATGGGACAGCTCATCTTTGGCATACTTAAGCTGAGGCCAGAGCTCTTCTGAAGAAATTAAGAATTCTGGATTCCCAGCCCTGCTTTTGTTACTAGCTACCAACAGTGAATTAAAGATAAATCATAGCAGTGCCATTATAATTCCAATGCCACCATCAGAAAGCAGATGTCTTCTTTCTGAGGAGGATACCCACTTCTCTAGCCTGCAAAGCAGGAATTTTGTTTCTTTATACTTATTCCTGACCCCATCACTTTTGCAGTTCTTTCTGCAGAGAAACCAACCTTCTGCAGAAGGGGCCAAACTCTCCACCACCCCTGCCCTCATAATTGCACTATGCCACTGGAACCTCACCTCTATTTCTCACACCCTAAGGCAGGAATAAGCCCAAAGTCTCCCCTTTCCTGTATGAATGCTCTGACTCTATAGCTATCATAGGGAGCCAGCCAGTACCTACCTGACTGACCTGCAGCGTACGCAGCTGCAAATGACTTCTGTGCAGCATGGAAGACAATGCTGCTGGCACACTACAGAACCTGCCATGTAACTGGGCCATATGGCTTCAGGCAGGAGACAGGCACCAAGCCAGCCAGCACAGCATGTCCAGGCACAGAGAGATACAAAACTGCAGGTTTTTGGGATGCTTACATGTTCAAGCAACCTTTTTTTAGTTTTTGTGAATCACGCTGCTAACACCAAGCACCTAATTTCTAAGACCACTTATGAATTTCAGTGATTTACCAAAGGACACTGGGTTTGATTTTTTATGTTATTTAAACTTTTAACTTTTACAAGACTAGGTCTCAGGCACTTCTTCATTTCTTCATTCTCTACCATATATCATTGGTGCTGAGAACACCATGGCACAGGGTTCTTTCCTGTACCTCTTGGCAGCAAGATGCAATTCTCCTACATAAACCATTGCAATTTTATGTAAAGCCAGGATCCATTCCCACTTCAGCAGTCTGCAATAGATTAAGCATAGGTGCCCCATTAAAGCACAACAGATGCTAGCAGGAATTAAATTAAATTACGTTGGATACCTTTGCAGCCTGGGGTAGCTCCCCCCATGCCCAGTGCATGTGGGGATTATTCTTCAGTCCACTTCTGTCCATAGGTTTACTGACTAATTCTGAGTCACTTTTAGGAGTAGAAGGGCGTGAATCTGATGGGCTGAAGAAAAACAAGCAAAAAAATATTACAAAATCAAAAGCAACAATGACACACTAAGCACTCTCCACCAATCCAAAGCACTGGAAGTTTAAATAATCATTAGCCAACTGAAAGTGTGAAAGCATGAAAACAAAGTTTAAACAGTTCAGGATCCTCTTAAACTGGCATTCAGAGGTCTCATTCATTTTTTAGTAATGGCCATCCCAGAAATAGGATTTGAGAAGCTGAAAAAGATGGAAAGAGAGCACTGGATCTGAACATTTCAGGAGGAGTTTTGGGTTTTGGTGTGGTAAAAAGAATAGGGATGGTTCCAGCAGCAGATGAGGAAATATTAGTATTGTTATAATGGATGTGAAAAGCAAAAATTACTCACTCGCATCAAGACACTTTATCCTAAGTAATAATTTAATCTAAGGAATACAATTGATTACTTCCTTCTACTACCTTGTTGAGTTCTACCCTTAGATGCATGTTTATAGGGAAATCAGCAGGAGAGCAAAAAGATACAAAAAATTTGAGCCCTTTCAGTTCAAAAATATTTAACTGTTTTTCTGACTACACAATGTAAAATATTTCATAATTAATTAGTAAATTATCAGTTTGTAGCCTATTTTTAATGTGGTGAAGTCAATAATGTGATGTCAAGCCAGACATTAATAAATAATGATTCACTGATTTCAAGAATAAAAATTAAAAATTCTGATTCTGACTCTGGCATTCTGCAAAATGCAAGTCACAGAATCTCACCCAGAACTCTGTGAACAAAGTCCATTAATTTTTTGTCTGAGCCATACCATGTCTTCGGTATGCTCATGCAATCCTTATTTAAAAACTACAAGCAACATTCCTAAATCAAAGGTCCAAACTGACTTACCTTCACTCTTAAAAACAGAAAAACTGCCTATACTTAGTATATATTCTTGATGTTTGATTTATTCTTCACCTTCTTCTGGATAAACTGAATATCCAAACCAGTTTTGCTCTTTCAGTGTAAGGCAGTTCTGTAGAGCTAGATGGTAGGGAATTCATTGGGCACGGGAAAAGAATTACTTCCTGTTAACACAAAGCAGCTTTTCAAATTCTGTGAATTTCACAACTGAAAAAATAGCAACCTAATTATCCACATTATTCCTTGTTTTCATCTATGCTGCAATAAGATATACTTGGAATAGAACAAGTGCTATGACTTTTCAGTTACAGATAATTACGTTATACAACTAAACTATAACATTTATAAGCAATATAAGTGAGGAAAATCTTTCTTTGTACAAGGGGAAGTGCAGAGACCTGCACCTGGGGAGGAATAACCCCATGCACCAGTACAGGTTAGAGGTAGACCTGCTGGAACGCAGCTCCACAGACAATCACCTTGGAGTCCTGGTGGACTCAGGTTATCCTTAAGACAGCAGTGTGCTCTTGTGGCCAGGAAGGCCAGTGGGATCTTAGGGTGCATTAAGAAGACTGTGACCAGCAGGTTGAGGAATGTTCTCCTCCCTCTCTACTCTGCCCTGTGGAGGCCACATCTGGAGTACTGTGTCCAGTTCTGGGCTTCTTAGTTCAAGAGAGACAGGGAACTACTGGAGAGAGTCCAACAGAGTGCTACAAAGAGGATTAGGGGACTGAAGCATCTCTCTTACGAGGAAAGGCTGAGAGACCTGGGGCTGTTTAGTTTGGAGAAGACTGAGTGGGGATCTTATCAATGCTTATAAATATCTAAAGGGTGGATGTTAAGAGGGGGAGGCCAGTCTCTTTTCAGTGGTGCCCAGTGTTCAGATGAGGGCACAGACTAGAACACAGGAAGTTCCACCTCAACTTAAGGAAAAACTTTCCTATGAGGGTGGCAGAGCCTGGAACAGGCTGCCCAGAGAAGCTATGAAGTCTCTTTCTCTGGAAACTTTCAAAACCCGCCTGTATGCCTTCCTGTGCAAGCTGCTCTACGTGACCCTGCTCTGGCAGGGGCGTTGGGCTCAATGATCACCAGAAATCCCTTCCAATCTCTACCATTCTGTGATTCTATGAAAACAGCTGCAAACAAAGAGAGGGCTTTACTCACACTTTAGCTGTATATCTAGACTGCAGGACAGGTGAACTCCAGAGCAAAGTTCATGGATCCACTTGGAGCTCATCACTGCTCCACTTTAACATGTATGCCTGCCCTTCCTTCCCATGAAAAACTATGAGAACTGCTTTGAGTGCCCCAGGATCTCATCTTGACTTTGCACCGCAACATGATTGAGCTAAAGAGGGCAGACCTAGAAGCTGGGAAAACCTCAAAATTATCAGCTTCAATGCAGCCTTAGGCACTTGGTATGGCATATATATTGAGATAAGGAATGAGCAATTTAGCCTGATTTATTATTCAAAGCTTCCTCCACATCAGTGGGAGAGTTGTAGAGGTGATATTCAGACACCTACTTTACATTTTTTAACTGCGTTGCTGTGACCTCTCCACTGATTTAATGGAGAGAAAGGGTCTGGCTGCAGAATCTTGAGACATCTCAAATTTAAGATACCATAAAAAAATGTCTGCATCCACTTCTAGCTCTGTAGAAAAGAGTTCACAGTCAGAGGAATCCTACACTGCAGCAAAGGCTTAAGTCTGAGTCTCCTAAACCTTAGAAAAGACGCCTTATCTATTGTGTCATTTTTACTCTGTAATACACTCCCCCACTGCAATCCAACTTACAGAAAGTCATTCCCTCCCCCAAATGAGGGAACAAAGGAAAAGAAGTTCACTTTTGGTACTAGGCTCCTCCCATTAAACATTTTGCACTCTTTGTTGCTCATTTAATCTCCAACAGCTTTGTTTTGCTTTTACTTTTTTTTTTTACTATGCACAAGCAAAGAACTCAGGAAAACCATGGGATAAAGATGTCATTAAAATATACACTGACTAAAAAACACATGAAAATGTCAATCTTCAGAGGAAACTAAGTTTTCACTAGTTAAGTTCTTCTTTTTCTTTTTTATTATCTTAATCAACTTCAGTTTTATCCCTGGTTTTCACTGGCCTGATTTTGTATTAGCTTTGCACATTCAACAGATGATTCATCAAGGTAACTCAACTCCAGCCAATGCCCACAAAGAAACAAACAAAGGAAGTGTTTTTCAATGTCACTTTCTTTCTAAGCATCTGGGTTAGCAATAAGTGCAGTTATAAATTCAATGAAGTTCACATACAATTAATCTGTTAAAAGTGTATGAATGTGTTAAAAGGATTAAAGAGCAGCCCAGAAAAGAGGGAGGACAACAGCTCTACCTGTCTGGAGAAGAAAAGTGAGAACATTGTTGAGGACAAGAGTTAGACAGGCCTCCATCTGCTGGAACAGTGAGAAGAGAGGATTGCCCTGTGCAATCTATAGGCTTACTGGACAGCACAGCATGTTGGTAGAAAGAGAAACAGGGTGTCATTATTCACAAGTGCTGATTAACATAAACTCTTTGTGCATTAGCTACACAAATGCTGAATTTACATCTAGAGTTTTCAAAATCCAGAATGCTGCAATCAAGAAACAAACAGAACATACAGTTCAAAAAGCCATTGAAGGGGCAGGGTATTGTCACATGCCATCACCAGACTGGTGAAGCTAATCACATTAAGCTTTATACTTTATATTATACTTCCAGAATGCAATTCAAAACATTTAAATTAAACTCTTGGTCTAAAATAATCTCCTTGCTCTCACTTCCTCTGCTATTCAACTACAGACATAGTATACTGAGATTAGACTTCTTAGGATAAGGTCTTGTGAATGTTACTCCACTGTGATAGTCTGCATGAAGGATGTGGGGCACTGCACATGGAGACACACACACACAGAGGCTTCATTGGAATTATAATGCAATGCACATTAAGCAAAAAATTGTCCTTTTTTTGACAGTGTTCCGCAGACACAAGAAAGGAGGTCCAAACTGATCTGTTTTGACATCAAAAGGTATACACATGCACACAGATACATATATAGGAAAAAATAAGCAAGTTACTGTATGTGTTCTTTTCACCCAATAAATATTTCACGTCTATCTAACTGTGCAATTCAATAGAATAGCTTTCAAAGGGACATAAAAAGCTCATGTTCTTATTCATTAAAAAAAAAATAATTCTTATTTTCACACATCAACTCCAATCTTGCAAGTTCTTAAAAGGACTACACCCAAAGTAGTAAAGATTTATATAACAGCATTCACTGAATTCCTTACAAGGCCTGTGCATCAGGCAAAGATTCAGATTTCACAAAATGTTCAGCCTCTTTACAGTATTTCTATGCAAAGAGTAATATTAACAGATATAAATAATCTTCTGAATTTGCAGAAATGTATTTGTATGTATGCATTTGTTGAAGCAAGGACAAAGCCTACCTGAAGTTTTAGTACACTCTCTGATTACAAGTACAGAAAGCATTCATCTAGTAGTTGACAGTGACCATGTTTGATACCAAAATTTTTAGTAAGACTTCACATAGAACTAGAATATAAGACATTAATGGAAAGAGGAAGATTTTTTCAGAACTGTATTATCAGCAAAAGTACCTTTGAAGAGGTGACCATTCTCCATCTGAATGAGGGTAAGATGAAGACTGAGAAAAGGTAGGAACTGCAGGAGCCTTTATGTCAGATACATCATCAACAAAAACATCTGGAACAGGGATCCTAGGTATAGGGAAAGAGATGACATTTAAAAAACATACTTGATTATTGAACTGTCATATACTCCAGATAACAAAAACACATGCTACTGCAGAGAAGAATTAGTATAACCTGAACTAAAAGGAGATAGAGAAAGGTTACCTGAATCACACCTGATAGTTGGAGGATTGTTCTTATGCTTACAATGTAATTTTCATTATTTTTGTTACCTATATTCCCAATAGCTTTCTAGCTAAAGCTTTTTCTTAAAGATTTCATCAGCCATGTGTACTGACTTAGACAGAAATTACTCTTAGAAGGTATGGAACGGAACATTAACCTAGCAGTAGGTTTCTATTACATATCTCAATTCCTCTGTGATACCTTGAATTGTCCAATGGTTCTTTTTCTTCATCTGAGCTAATCTCTATAGGAAACATGTCTTCATCTTCTGATGTGTCTCCAATGTCTTCTCTTTTTAAGCTGTCTATTTTATGAGTAGACTTCCTCCTCTTTTTCCTCCTCTTTTTCACAGAGCTACAGACCACAGATGTTTCACTAGAATTTTGGGATCCATGAGATTGAGGTGGTACTTGTGAGGATGCACTGGTGTCCAGGTTTCTTATCCTGTCTATGGAGTTTCTCTTCAGCTGAGCTTCCATCAAAGCAGTTCCCTCAGACAGAATTGGAGATGTGCAGAGATGATAAGGAATTACCTCCTAAGAAAGAAAAAATTCCAACCATGCAACATATTAGTTGCTACATCAGTCAAAAATGTGGTTCTAAAATTCTATGCACAATTGCCAAAATCTAAGACACATATTCCTCAGAAAAGTAACAACGATTAGATTTTTGGATGGTCAGTACGACCCTATAGCATATGGAAATTGTTCTATAGCTGAATGTCCTTAGACAAGCCAGGAACAATGCTCTTAATAAAGAGAATCCTCTGAGCATTTAATAGTGGCCAGGTTATGGCATGAGTCTTTATCCACCTGATGCTAGATACAGAGCAGAAACTAAATGCCAGTTCATAAACTAAACATTTTGTAAAATCCAATTCTCCTTCACAACTCAGATGACAGATAGTAGTCAGATAGGTCAGTGGTTTATAACTAGGTCACACAAATGTCCTCTTACTCAATCATGTACATACATCTCTAGAGACTTTATTACACAGAAAAATTAAATATAAAGATCAGAAGATTTAAATACAAAGATAGAGAGATAAATACTGCACATACACTCAGCTCTCACCTGAAACTAGAAATATCATACTCTATACAAGAATTTGAAAACTCATCCCATTCTGGAAGGGCAGTGACAAAAATTATTGGGGCTATCTAAAGACAAATGCCTATAATAAGCTTTTCTGATGTTAGGTTACGCATGGATTCAAAATTACTGCAACCATAACTTCTCATTTAAATGTAATTCCACATGTATAATAGTTCCAAGAGTACATCTTTGCTGAGTTCCAGAATTACTATGTTCAGAGATGTTTACAGAACATGTGCACTTTTACTGACAGTCTGCTGAGTGCATATGTTCAAAGTAAAAAATTCTGAAAAAAAACAGGTCCGTGGACATATTAACTTCTATTGTATACAACTTCAGGCCCTGCAAACCCTGCACAGGTTATTTCTGTTCACACACTGGCATGCACATAAACTATGATTTATTTTTCATTTATGTGGTTATGTCCTTCAGATTTTTCCAAATCTTAGCAACTCAAAAAATCGAGTAACTGCATAATATGGAATTTCCATAGCAGAAAATGGTCAGAAACTTTCAAAACTGTAAAATGGTTAAAGGTACATTTTTCAACAAAACTTCTAAACTCAAAAGTGACTCTGAAGAGGAGGCACTGAATCTTTAACAAATTAAAATTAGTTTTGACTCTTACCTGATTATTATCCATCTCCTGCACGAAAAAGGCCTCACCATTGTCTCCTAGTTTCATGTGCAAATCTACAGCCTCTCCATTAATTTCTATGTCAACCTGGAAGAAAATAAATATATTCCCATATGAAAAGCAAGTTATTTTAGGTACACAGTTCCTGTTCAGTTATCCTACCACTGTCACGGGGCAAATGTTTCTCAGGGAAGTGTAGGAAACCTTACAATAAACTTAAAATAGTGAACTTCTCCATTTCTCTCCTCACCCCTTCATAAGGCCATCAATGACAAAATGGTTTTCCAACTCGTTCAGCTCATTCCTATCTTGCCCCTCTACTCAGGAAGGTTTGTAGCCACTATATGAAGTCCTGAATCTTTTTAAATATAATTCTGACTGCTTCACTCACCACACAATTCATTTTGCTCTTTTAAATCACAGCCTAATTTTGTATTGGGCAGGAAGTACTTCCACATGCAAATTCTTAATTTGCTGTATTTCAAATTCATTAAATTAACTTCTCTTTACACTATGAGCAGCACAAGTAGGAAACATTTTATGTTCTCAATCCAAGTCGTGTCTATTTCTTCCACACATTTATCTCACTGCTATACAGCCCCAACTATTTCCATTTCTTTTCAGGAGGATCTCTCTCTTCGCCTATAACCATTCTTGCCACTAACTCCACTTTCACTGTATTTTTTTTGAGACTTTTGGAGTCTACATTTATATTATATTACAGGACACAGTACACTATTGGTACAGTTACATTTTCAGCTTTTACCCATATTAAATATTTCTTATTTATGTAAGAATTGAACAACGTCCATGATGACATTAAGATCTTCCTGATGAACAATAGCAGCTACATTAGAACCTAGAAAGTACACAGTTATAAACTATTTCCTAAAATAATCTGTTGTGCATGACTTACTAGCAACTTTGCATCTGATAGCATATTGACACCTCATTCAGCCTGGTTACATTTATCTAAATATCTTCACTACTTTTTCTAGCTTCAATTAACCTCAACATTTTGTTACCTGAAAATATGACTTCATTACTTTTTCTAACTATCATTGAACACATTAAACAAACAGGTCTTAATACATAGTCACTAATGAAATCTAGTAAAGACCCACATTAGCACATTCAAAATTCTGCTTTACTGAAAATGAATGTTACAAATGTCATAGTCTGGTTTGGTTTTTTTGTAGTCAATGTCTTACAAATTATACTTCAAAATGCAAAGATCAGTAACAATGATTTTAACTGAACTTTGTCTCAATTTGGGCACTTTATCAGAAGAGCATCTAAAGAAAACCTTGACTAGCATACCACAGAACATTCAGTAACTTTCATGACATTGGAATTAACCCACAGACAGAACACATCAAAATTGACAACTTTCTTACCACTTTCTCCCTAGAACGTAGAACTCCCATTTTCCCAAAGCGCACATGGAAAGGGGAACACTGAAGATTTCCATCTGGCTGACGTACAACAATGATATCAATACATCCCGACAGTGTGGCTGGGTTTAGTCCCTTATAGAGCTCCTTCACAGTTACAAACACTTGCCCTGCTAACTGTCCAACGTAATTCATGGTTTGGACCTGAAAGGCAAAAGAACAAATAAGATTTTGGTCCCTGCTTTTTATTTTAGAGACATTTGACAGAAATTCCAACAGTGAGGTATTGTCCTGTTTCACAAATTAACAACTTCACATAGAATCAGGATTTCCCACCTAACTTATTTTACAGCTGATGTGTGTTTGCAAAGAGCTATTAAAAGGCAAAGGCAAAACCAAAGAGACATTGTAAATCAGAGAATTGTAACAACTTTCAATAGTTGATAAAATCAGTTGCATTTAAAACCACTGTCAGATTTTTGGACTCTGCGGCTCATAAACGTCTCCAGTTACCTCTGAAGGCAAAAGCAAATAACATCTCCTACCTCTTCTTGTGCCCTCAACACCAAACATACTTTTCTCATGTATCTCTACAGGCTTTTAAGGGCAGAGCAAGTGAATGGTTTTAAGCAGGTCTAATTTTCCACTCCCCTGAAGTCAAAGACTGTTTTCCCACTTTACAAGGATTTTTCCCATTAAAAGATTATTATAATGCATACTCACAATACATATGCATTAAGGTTTGACAAGCAACATTCAATCCAGAACATCTGAACTTTAGAGTGCTTCCTAATGCAACTTTACTGCTCTTGTTTTAAAACAGCCTTTCAGCATCAGCAAGTTTATTAAAAATTAGGTATGTGTTGATGTTTGAAGTGAGCTGATTTTCCCTGTTCCAGGATTCATTTAGTACTCAGCATTTAGTTTCCTGCTTCTACTCTGTTAATGCATATCCTATTTGTGATCCGTTAATACATTTAGTCCCCTAGACAGGACAGCATGTGTATTTAGATGTACTTACAAGTTCAAAAAGTCTTTCAAGGGCTCCCAAAATATGAATGAATTTAAACAGATACCTTCCTGAACAGTACAGATTTTAAGGACTTCCAATGTCTATTGTTTTCAGTATTTTTCCAACACCTCTTGCAGATTCTAAGATACCAATCTCAGCAAAGTCCTTGTGCACTCAATATAAAGCATATGCCTCCCATAAAAGTTCTCTGCTAGGCTGTACTACATCACCTGGACATCAATAAAAGAGACATTTGCAGGGTAGGCAACGCAAAAACTCCCATTGATGGCGATGAGACCAGAACTGAGCTCAGAGTCTGAGAGACAGTCTCTACACTGAGCTGCACAGCAAGCGTTACCCAGCATCATCTGCTACAATAGAGACTCTCTTTCAGCTGTGGTCTTTCATAAACAACAAAAAAGACCTAAGTGTGAAATGCTGTAAAAAGAGCTCCAATTTTTAACTGTGATTTATACTTGGAAACAAAAGACTATTAAAAGAACGCAGTGAAAGCATTACAGTAAAAAACTGGAAAGTTAGGAAAGGTTATAATTAGGGCTGTTTTATTTAATTAATGATCACATGTGGGGGTTTTTTTGCAAAAGTCCCTCCATGTTGGATGGACTGAAGCTTGCTTTCTTCTCTCTTTCAATTGCAAATTATGGGTATCAGGACACAAACCATGCTTTGGAGGAAGAATTATTTATGTCCTCTTGGACTTTATGATCGTCATCACTACAGAGCCCCTGAAAAGTGATGGATGGTCTCCCCATTTCACAATGGGGAGCTGAATCACAAAAAGATTAAGATGAAAACTAGGCACTAACTTTGGAAACCAAACAGACTTTCCGAAAGTATTTAGCATGCAAGATGTTAACTAATGAAAGAACAATCCCCAAATACTGTTTGGAGAAGCATTTCTGCACAGCCCTCAATCCAGGCATCTAGAAAGTGTCATCTACTGAAAAGTCAACACATGAAAACTTCATAGCAGAAAGAACAATTATATTCAGTTCTCCAGTATTCAATTGATATTAGCACTTCTAGGCTCCTATAATACATTATAAGCATGCCTTCCTGAATGCAAATATAGTGGTGAGCTGTTTCATAGGGACCTGCACTTGAAACTCATGCCACACCCTATGCTGTGTCACAGAACAACAGGCTGGAACAGACCTCTAAAGGTCTCCTGGTGCAAGTCTACCCAAAGGAGGGAAAACTTGGACCAAGTTTGCCCATGACCTTGGTCCTGTTCTCAGTGTCTTCAAGGATGGAGATTTCTCAGCCCTCCTGCGCTCCTGGTCCTATGTTTGTCTGTCCTCCCAGTATCTAATCTAAATTGCCCTTATTGCAACTTGTACGTGTTGCCTCTTACACTATCACAGTGCACCTCTAAGATTCTGGCTGTGTTTCCTCTATATCCCCCAACAGTTACGTGTAACTGAATACCCTGAAGACTGAAGAAAACTAGCTCTCCCACCCTCTGCTTTTCAGTCAAACTCTTACCCCCTAAATATCTTGGTGGCCATCAGCTGAACTCTTTAAAAAGCTGGCACTAGACAGCCACAGACCAAAGTTCAGAGGTGAGCCTCCAGGGTGACAGATGTAAGTAAACTTTAAAAATGATCCCTTTGCTTTGGACAAATACTTCTTTCTACTGGAGATTTTTCTAACCTAAAGCACAATATGAAACACATTTCTTAGTGAGCTAAGATTAAATGTAAAGATGGCTACAATTAGACTCAAAATTACATGGTGTAGTTCACCCCAATTACTGCTTGGTCTGCTGAAGCAACAAAATTTCTAGGTGTAAAGCCACCACAACTTCCTCGGTAAGGAAGGAGTTGCTGGGACAGTACATACAGCCCACTGTTTGGGAGAGTTATGGGCAGACAATCCAAATATGAGGACTCACACTCTTTAAAAGTTACACCAGCAGATCTCCTAAACAGATAATTTTGCAACTATTCTTGTTCACAACAAATCTTAGATGTGCTCCTGCACTGTCTTTGGGACACAGAAATGATTTTTATACTCGTGAATTAAAAAATACTCTAGGGCAAGTGGCAGAGCACAGCTTGCTTCCATAAAGTGAAAATCTCTTACCCTTGAAAAGAAAGTGACACATTCAAACTGTCAGCTGGTGATGGACACTCTGTTCAAGATGGGCTGACCCTGTCCTGTGCAACGAAATCACTGAGGAATTAAGAAAGAGACTAATCACATAAACCCTGCTTCCTCAGGAAACCAGACCAAAAATGGATTGTATTTCAAAAGCAGGGAACAAAAGGTGCTGTAGTCAAAATGAGGAAGAGTTCAGAAATTGGACTCTGATGGATATAGGCCCTTTATCCTAACTTTTATACACGTCAACCAAAGCTGAGATTGTTTGGAGCCTGAGGTTTTTAAGTTTATACTCTGAACATAAATTCAGTCCATACTATGCCGGTACTCCAGGAAAACAACATTCCTCAAACCCCAGAGAGACTGCATGTGGTTTTGGAGCAACATTTTAGTCTGGCCACTCCGAGATGTCTTTCACTTACTAACCAGGCAGCACCAACTTCAGCAGTAAACATGAGTGTATGCCATGGGTTAAACCCCCAGTGCCTTCCTGTTAATAATACTGAATTTGGTAAAACACTAGTTCTCACACCATGCTAGTGGACATGGCATAGGATATTTTTTGCTGCTAAAAAAACTCAGAACCCTTTTGATGTAACATTGCAGCAAGGGAGAACAGCCTGTACTGCTTCTGTCAGGATTTTCAAATGGCTTGAGTTTTGGTTTTTTGCCAGGGGACACTCCACAGCTCAATATTATGCATATATTATGAAATTAAATGCATTTTCCTGTATAATTTTTAATGTCAATTTAACTAGCATCACCTGTCAGGAAGTTCAGAAAATTTCCAACTCTTTTGATTATTAAAGGCAGCAGTCATTTTTCAGAATTGATCATTCTGTGAAAAAATAAGTGAAAAACAAATATCCAGGTGTTCCTTTATTAGTTAACTGATTTATTAACTTAGTAAAGATTGATGTAACAAAGATAATTCCTTACAGTCCCGCTCTGCTGGATGCCACAGTACGATCAAATGCATTGTCATCTAGATAATCCACTTCTTTCATATAGGTACACCAGACTATGTCCTAATTCCACTGAAAAGGCTAGCAATTGTACCCATCATGGCCTGGTTTTTTTACAGTCTAGCTCTTTCCCATACCATTTCATCTTTCTTTACCTTATTTTGTAAAATAAAATACTGGAAGTCATAGGCACTAGAGGTCTTTTTTTTTCCTTTTGCAAGACCCAGTGTCTCCTCAGGTGGCAAAACCCAATGAACAGCAGGTTAGACATCCACACATGTGCAAACTACTGAGATATGCAAGTTCTATTCAATATCCTCTAAAGATGGACAGTTTATGAAAAAAACCCAAAAAACAAACAAAACACGAAAAAACGAACAAAACCAAACAAACAAAAAAAACCAAACACCAAAAAAACATTATCTAGGTAGCATGGTATAAGGGTAATTAAAAATTGAAATGCACTTCATGTGGAAGATATGAGAACTCCAGTAGACAGAAGAGCAGGATGAACATCTGCTGGGATTGGTTTAGGAACAGGCAACTGCAATCTCTGGGACAGAGACGGTGACTGTGCCTGTGTCCACAGCAGTAAACCAAACCATATCACATCACAGACTTGATCATTACAATTTGGTTACCTATAATGAATCTACTTAAATTACAAAATCTGATCCTGGTACATTTTAGGCACAAGCCAATAAGTACTCTCCCAAAAACTGCCAGGCACAGCTAACAAGATAAGCTGGACTGAGGACTACTTTCATGGCCAGTTTAGAAGCAGTCACCTTCGCTTAAAGGTTAAGAGAGCTTTATAGAATAGATGTGAACAGCTGGTGCTAGCTAGTCAGGCCACCACACTTTGGCACGTTTTCATTCAGTAGCAGGGATGTAATATTTAGGTCCCTTTCAGTCCCTTTTCTCAGGTTCTACAGCTATGACTGTGCGCTGGTTTTGTAGGTCACGAGAGGAAGATGCGCAGCAATGATAAACGTAACACAAACCTGATTCATCTGGTCCCTTAATCTGCCGTTGGCTTCTGTTTGAAGATGTAAACCTTGAAAGGGACTGCACTATATGTCTGCTATGAAAGGGCCACAGTATAGCAGTCCCTTTCAGAGAATTATTCCTTATTTACAAAGAAAAGTAAAAGAAAATATTTCAAAGACTCTTACGAAAGTGCTTACTGCCACTCTTTTATGACATTTCAAACATTTATTTTCTTGACTCTGAAGCCATTCAGTTTTGTTTACAGTATTGAACACCAACTCCCTCTATAGTAATTAATGAAATTTTACTACTGACATATTCTTTAAAATTAAAAACAGTATCAGAGGTTACGTTCTACAAAAGCTTTACGATAAAAATGTAGGAGAGAGAAAGAAATATTTCAGATTAAGATTACCTAGAGGGAATTCAAAAGCCTTTTCCTTAAGTACTTGTTAGCTCCCACAATCCAACCCAAGATCACTGTCATGAATTCTCACACCACTTGTTTGAGTAAATTCCCATCCAGAACCCCAAAGTTTTGCATTTCTCAGAACAAACCGGAGCTTGGATTTACTTCCTCTAGAGGTGCAGTAAAGGCACGGCACAGGACTTTAGGAGACCTAAGTTTAGGTCTCTGCTTTCCTACAAGAATCCCACATGGTCTTGGGCAAGGTACTAATGTTGTTTAACTCCCACTGGTTTCAAGTAAGGTCTATTACTGTGGCTACATCTCAACTGCAGCATGCCAAGCTCATCAGAGTGAGGCATAGGCAAGCACTCTCCTTGAATATTCTTTTTTTCCTGAGAAAGGAAACCTGGACATGTGACTTCAAAGGGAGCCATAAGCAACCACGACCCCAATTTGAACAAGTTGTTGAGGGAGAATTCCAGAGCAGTGTGACATTGGTTGTTCTGTGAATAGGAGGGCAAACTGTCCAAACCTGCTTATGGGCACATTTTCTCCAGACTCTCCCATAGGCACAGTGGCATGGGACAGACCATATATCATATTCTTGCAGGTGATTTGACAATATGTCTGGTCAATACATCAGGGGACAAGTGCAATTCACTTGTACATCCCAAATCAGAAAGCAACCCTCAGCATGTGGGTGGCTCTACACCAGAGTAAAAGGATTTTGGTTCCTGACAGCCAAATCTCCAGAAATATTTTCGGGTTAGGATTGTTCTGGGCTTAATTGTATTAAGAACTATTTGACTTCTATTCCAAGTTAGCCAAGGCCAGTGCCAAAACCTGTGACTTCTTATAACAGTCAGAGAGTCAAATGGATCAAATGTCAAACTTATCTTCCAAGATGTCCATCCCTCCCAGAACCCACTCACTCATTCACTCACTCTCACTCACAGATATGGACTTTGACTGTGAGATTGACTTTTGACTTGGTTCTGGTAATTATTATTAGGTCCAAAATTTTCCAAAGTCCCCATAAAGGGCAGAATATTTTCTTTAGAGCAGGTGAAATAAAAAATTCAAATTGAAGACTCAGAATGCCTGTACTGAATCCTTATGTTCAAACGAAGGGAGAACTGGCCTATAGTCCCACAGTCTGGGTATTGGACTGGCACTCTGGAGTCCAAGAGAATTATTTTATGGCCAGTCAAAGCATTCAACCATGTTCCCCACACCACCCTCCCAACTGTGCATTCCCAATTCTCTCAAATCTTGCCCTTGTGTCAGCACCAAAAACTAACACTGCTACAGACACACAAAAATAATTTCCAGATGGACCAATGGATGATCTGACTCACCACATACTTATAATATTGCTAATATCAACTGAAGAGAGAAGCTGAGGAGGATGCAGTTGTGGGTAGTACAAGGGACACCTCTTTTGGCATTTCAGGTAATCTTGAAATCACATCTCAAGATTTGTCTCCTCCTTTTATAGAGATCTCCTGGGATACCTCACAGTTCTCCCTTGATCTCTCTGTGCGTCAGTTTCCCAAGTGTACCATGCTTCCCTCCACACAGAGACAATCTGAGGGAAAATACACAAGGGCTGACACCCCTTTGGACTGATGCTATATAAGTAGGATCAAACTTTACAACAAACTGAAAAGTACAAACCAATGCCAGAAACTGAGGATTTTTGAAATAACAGGAGAATATATGGTAGATCATGTACTGCGCTGCTCTGTGCTACTGTTCTGATGCTAGAGGAGGAACATAAATCAGCAGTAGCTCCACTTTATGCTGATACCTCACGTGACGTGGCGACCTTTCAGCAGGATTGGAAAATTAATTTTTTAGGCTATAACTTTCCATTTTCCCAATCTCAGAGTTTACAGTGAGCTCTTACTGTATTTCAACTGGTTTTGATGATTGCTGTGTTCATGTGTGTTCACAAATAAACAAATGTGTGCACCTGAACATCCTCAGTTATGGAAAAGGGACAAAAACTAAACCTTGTCCAACTCCCTTACAAACAGACCATGCTGAATCAGCTACGCAAATATTATCAGGTAGCCTGTAGTGAATCTGAGCTATCAGAAAAGCAGTAAGTATCTAAAACCATTAGAAGCTATTTTCATGGCTTTAGGCCTAAAATCATAACATAATTGTTGAGTCTTTCTCATCTTATCTCCTTCACCACCTCCCACTTTTTCTTCAGTTCTCTTCATAAAATTAGGCTCATTTTACTGTAATAGGAGTACATCCATCTGACTCCTAACTGGGTACACTGATGACAGCAAAATCTTATCTGTGAACATTAAACATTTTCTAGTGTTTGTTTCCTAACACAGCAGGAAGGCACCCAGAAAATACAATACGCAAACCACTCCAAAACACCGGCCAGAGCATGAACCAAATCAGATTCATCAACATTGGTGACTACACATGTGAAAGGAAAAATGATCTGCTAGTTCGTCTGCAACATCAGCGCTGAGATCCTGTTATTAGTACAGGCCTCTACACAATTCCTCTTTTTGACAGATAACAAAAATATTGCACAATTTTGTCCCTCCCCGCCCTCTATAAGTCACCCTGTCTTGTACTTTCAAAAAAAAACATGGTATCTGAAAGTATAGCCAAACTATCTGAAAGTTTCGCTTCTTATGTGGCAGCAGCAGTACTGCCAGCCAGGCTCTGCTCTGCCACTAAATCCCTCTGGCCTGTCCCCGCTTTCATTATTCCATCTCGGGGAAAGCCCTAGCGAAGAGCTGGTACTAACGCAGCAATCTGCATCAGCGTTTGTCGGCCAAAGGAAGGCAAAATATCATCTCCAACGTAAAAGGCGAAGTAGCGCAGAGGGGCACCGGACTTCACACAGCTCGGCAGAAGCAAGGAGCCCAGAGCGACACCTCCCCTCAGCTGCCCAGCTCCCTCTGAACACAAACCAGGAAGGCATCAGATTTCCCCCTCCTCCCGTGAACAAAGCACCGTTCAACCCCAGATGAACCCAACCGCTCCGCTGCTTCCTGTCGCTCCCAAAAGCCAGAGTCCTCGGCAAGGAATAAGCAGATGCTGCGAGCCAGGACCGGCGGGATGCCCAGGCCGGAGGGACCCGCTGCCTCGGCAGGACCAGCCTGGACTACCCCGTCCAGCTCAGTGCCGGGGAGCAGCGCTCCCCTTCCTCCTCCTCCTCCCCGCGCAGCAGCGGCCGCCCCGAGCCCCGGCACCCACCTCTGCCGCCCACCACCTCCCGCAGGCTCCACTCGCCGCCGCCGCCGCCTTTGTTCGCGCCACCCGCCGCGGTGACGGGAACGCGCCCGGCTGCCCGGCTGTGCCGCCCCAGAGGAGGGACCGCAGCGCCCGGGGAAGGCGCGGCCGGGCGGAGGGCAGAGGGTGGGCGGGGAGAGCGGCGCGGGACGGCGCTAGAGCTGAGCTGCTTGACCCGCTGGGACGCGGTCGCGGTGAATCGCACCGTGGGCAGGCCAGCCCCCGCCCCCCGCATCACCGGGGCCACGGCCGGGGGACCGCGCGGCCGGCGGGCCGGGCCTCGGGGGCGGAGCGGCGGCTGGGCCCTGGCGGCGCTGAGTCAGCGCGGGGGCGCGGATGGCGCTGCGGGGATCCCGCGGCCGGGAGGGTGAGGCCGCCGGCCCGCTCTTCCCCTCGGGGCCGCCGCGCCTCTCGGGGGGTCCCCTCCGAAGACCGTCGCGGGCATTCGCATCGCCCGCTGCTGTGCGGAGACGTTGGGCAGCGCGGGGCTGTAATTTTGTTTCTTTCTTTAAACCGTTACTTCTGGCTTGAAATAATCGATAATCACAGAAATACCTTCTTTTTTTTTACCATCTCATCTCAGTCGATGTCAAAAACGTCTAACAAGGGAGACATCGTTAGTCAGGTTTGTTGGTGGAAAACCAGAGAGTAGAAAAGGGAATCGTTCAGCCCAGGCTGATGGGCAAGTCCTTGAAAGGGACCGGTTGAATCCAGGGGTTCCCAGAGAGCAATGCTCACGGCCATAGGAAGCCCTTCTTTCACCATCATATGCTTAGACACTGTAAATAAATGCGATTAAATAAAGCTTTTCCACCAGACAGTGGTTCCCTTCCATTTAAACCATACGCGGATAAATAGGGAACTGGATGTCTGTGATAAAAATTAACTTACAGAGGAATCTTCCAGGCTTTTTCAAGTCTATTTACAGGTGACTGAAGAGGGCAGTGCTATGTGCAAAACAAATGAGCAGGAAACAGAGTAACATGGAAAAAAGAGGACAAAGGATATGCACCAAAAAAAAAAAAATAAAAAAAAAATAAAAAATAAAAAAAATCAAAGTTCGTTAGTTGAAGAGACAGCTAATTTTAGGCTTGAGAACAAGTTTTTCAGAGCTGGATTTCGTGCACCTACATGTACTAGTCCCCAAAATGTACATACAGCTGAAACCTGGGAAGAGTTTCTTGTCTAGTAGTTAGCACTTAAGCCTTCCATTTTCTATTAACTTTCCAGTTATACTGTAAAACAGTCTCAGTGTAATCCCCTCTAGGTCATCACTTGACTGTTATCCTTCAAACGGTTCTCCCCTGGCACATCCTCCTCCTGTAGTTCTGTTTCCACATTGGCTCATCTTTGTACGGTGCACAACTACCAGAGAACAGCTGGGTGGTGGGGTGTGGTGCACAGTCACAGACTCAAATTACTGGTTCTTGTTCTCCTCTGTTCCCAGCTACACAGCTACACTAATGAGTTCACCTCAGTTTTAGAACAAAAAAGTCAGTGAAGACAGTTTCTGCCTGGACACAAGATAGAGCAATGTTTACTTAATCCCAAAGAGAAAGCAATATGCAACTGAGCCCAGAAATACCTGCAGCTTTGTTTCCCAGGCATATCGTATCTAATCCCTTGTCAGCGGGCAGTCACTAGGCGAAGACACGTGCCAGTAAATAATCCCATACCTGACGTAAATGCAAGAAGCTGTGCCTGTGCTGGCTGTGGATCCTCACCAGTGCTCTGCCTGCCACTTTGATGTAGAATACTATCCCATATTGTGTCCCCTCCAAAGTGAGGGTGTTCTTCAGACATCACCATCCAGGACTGTTCAACACATTGTTCCACTATAGCCTTTCACTGCTATACTAAAAATAAAAACATGACCATAGCACACTGCATCAAAACCACTGTTTTTCCACAGTCTCAACAACACACATCTTTCTCTGCTTCTTTCAGAAATCCGGAAGCTAGAGCCTCACCTTTGGAAGTACTGTATTGTGTTTAGTTATCATGTCCAAACATCTGCTGCTTGATGTAAAAAAATCCACAGAATAATGCTCTACATATTTCATGGTTCCATGTGCAAGGTCATGTTTTCTCTTCCTACTGAGCTGTGTAAATATATCTGTGATACACACAAGATGCCATGAAAATTGCCAAATGCTTACACAGCATCAGTAAGCTTCTGTTAACAGCGGGGCACCGTCTTCATCCTTCTGTGCTTTTTTACTCTATTCTTATTGATGATGTGACCACAGCATAAGGTGGTGTTCCTTCTCTTCTCTGGAACAACCTCTGCCAACTGAATCTGAAATGCTTACTTGTTTTCTGCTGCAGTTCATCTCATAACTATTCTCACCAGTTACATCTATATAGAGGACCAAGCACTAGTACATAATCTTCCGTATCATCCAAGCCTTAGCATGGTCATGGCTGTGGTTTTGGCTCAGCCCAATGCAGAGTTTGAAGGACAGTATGGTCAGACACAGTTCCTAAATAGTTATCTGGATTTAGCCACAAAACTAGATGGGTGAAGGGGTATGGTAAGGAGACATGCTCTGCCCTTGCAAGAGAATAGTCCTTAGTGGTGTCATTTCCAAAACATGCTCAGGAGTGACGAAGTTCTGAACGCTTACCATTCTCTTCCTGTAACATTTCCCCCTTGATAGATTTCTCACTGGAGGCATTTTGTTGAGCAACACAAGTTTGTTTCCCAAGATTTGAATTAAAACTGTCCACAAACTTTCAACAGACCTACTTATGACAATCTTTCTTCCCACTCCTTTGCTGGTCTGTTTGTATCTGTCCATTATTACCAAACTCTTGTATTGTGTCCCAAAGAACTTATAGTTTACATATTCACTCTGTGTTTGTACAGTTGTGGCACAATAGAGTTCTAGCTTATGGTCTGGGCTTATAGTTACTATGGAACTATGGTTACACAGTTACTAGTAAGAAGAGAGTTGAGCCATGTAATCTTGTCTAAGCTAGTAAAACCGGGTGTAAAAAAAAGTCAACAAGCACAGAAGAGTTGCATAAAACTCCAGATTCCTAGAGAGCATTACATAAGTTCATACAGGGGAATAAAAACAAACCATCTTCAATTCTAGCTTGGGACACTATATTTTCCTGGCAAGTATGTTGCCAGTGAGCAAAATAACCACTCAAAACAAAAAGTTAATTATTTAATGCATTATCAGTAATGTCTGGCGCTTCCCCCACTAAAACTGGAGTTCATATTCAGGCATTATAGTACTTGGGTTATGAATGACTGCAATTGTTAATGCATTCACACTGTGCATGTAAAAATGATTCAGTATAGAGAAAAGCTGAGTTTTTAGCTTTTAATTTATAATTAACTCACCAGCAAAAATGTCTCTGGGGTCTGGTGCTGACATTCTCTATACTAGTATTAAATTTGGAGCAGCCCAGGCAATATAAATTAAGAGCTGATCTAGCTTTATTTCAGTGTAAACAGCAGAAAGTATTTGGACTCTGATTCTGTAATTACTTAGTTAAATGTCCCACCATCTTAACAAAGGAATAGTTGTAAAATAAGTAGATATTATTACACGGTACCTATAGTTACCTATGATAATCTACTGAATGATCTGTCTGGGTCACTTTATTTTTTCCCTTTCTTTTTCTTTACCCTTCAAATCCAATTATCTAGTACTGCATTTTGTTCTTCACTTGAAGGCACGGTATTGCTGGTTATTGCAGTGTGTAAAGCATGATATTTAATCTGCCGCTTAGTGCTTGATTTATTTGAGAAGTCCTTGGTTGTTTTTTTTTCCTAAGTGTAAATAGATGTTATTTCATTGAAAAGATTTCTAAAATGCTTTACTTGTTACCAGGTTTTTGTCTGTTCTGCTGATTTTGCTTTGTCTTTATACGTGGGATTGACTGTTCATGCTGTTTCACTATCTGAGTGGTAAACAACTTTGAAAAGAGAAAGAATGCCATCCTTGTCCAACATAAAGCCATACAGGGCAGACTTTATTCCATATGAAACCATCTTGCTTTTGGCACTATGTTCAATCTGCCACATATACTGCAGATGCTTCTGGCCTGTACCAGCCATCAAATCTGCCTTGCCTGAGCTCCTGACACTTTGCCAGATTTAGCTTTTGAATTTTGTTTTGCATATGGTCACAGTTCCCGGGTATAGACACTAAGTGTCTACAGACAGTTGCACATGCTGGCCAACACACTTCTGACATAATTTCTCATCTTCCTTCTTTGGCCTCACTATTAAGACGTGGGATGATGACATCATCCTCAGGAGGACTATGATGTCATCAGAAGTACTATAAACTTAAAGTCATCAATGAGGTGGAGTGGGAATAGGTGAAAAGAGAAACTGAGAATGTAGGATTGTAATTTTTCAGGAACTACTGCAGCTGAAATTATCACGTATCAAAATGCCCATCTGTAACAACAATATGCTTATCAGCTATCATGCCATCAGGGCTTGCATTGCATAATCAAAATTGATTTTGAACCAAGTACTTTTGCACTTTATTTTGTGACAGAAACATCATTCCCCTCCCCTCACTGAAAATATAGTCCCAAAAAGAGGATCCATAGCCTATGAACTACTAGACAAATTGGGTTTTTCCTTCTCAGAATATAACAAGCCTTGATGATGGAGGTTCTCAAAAGAGCCTTTCTTTTTCCTCTAGATCCACATCCAGCCTTGCAAAACCATGGAAACCTCAATGCTTGCTTTATATCCTGGCAGCTATTTCCACAGTTGAAACTCAGTTCTCTGCTACAAAATACTTGGCTACTGAGAAACAGAGGCAGCTATTGACTCATACGATCCAAACATGGCCAGAGCAAAAGAGTGTAGGAATATTTAAATAGGGAACAAGAGACACTTAATACATCAACCCTGCTGGAGGTCCACAATCCAATCTCATCAGAAAGTAATTTAGCTCCAAATCTGCAAATAACCAAGCTTGAGCTCTCCAAATATACTCTTAGAAAGCTTAGAAAATCTTGAGCCCCAATAAAGCAAAGCAATCACAGTGTATGAGATTAAGGATATAGCAGTGAAAACACCAACATGTTCTTTCTTAAGCCAAAGCCCAGAATTCCTGCATAGGCATGTTCAAACACAGACTTGTACTCTGCTCAGGCAAAACACATACTGATGTTTAAAGGCGCACACATACAAGAAATGAGAGGTCATGCACAACTTCATGGAAAACCGCTCCATCCTGTTTTGGGCTAAAATGCTTTCCAGCCCAAAAGCTAGCTTTTCATCAGTCCACTAAATCCATGAGTGAATAATTAAGCTTTTGTGCAGAATACTGTTTTCAAAGCATAGCAAATCAAAAGTAAATAATCAGTACAAAAACAGTACAAAACATGCTTTGAGAACTTCAAACAAAGCTGCTCAACTTCCCAGGATATAATCTTTCCTTTACTATTCCTACAATTCTTGCAAACTAAAATAGCAATCTTAATCTTGAAGAAGGGAGGATATTTCATACTGTTGAGATGATTGTTGCTTTCCTCTCAGCCTCATGTCTGCAATTCCTGCATCAGACTGCCTACTTATAGGGAATTATCCTTGCAAACAGGTTCTGAAAGTTGTTGCTCACAGGTTGCAAAGTAGCACACTGTGATTGGTTCACTGTATTGCTACCTTCCTACTTTGCAGAATAGTCCCTCCTTCCCATAACTTACAAAAATCCAACACCTATAGCCAATTTAAGCTTGAAGTTTATTCTGTAACTCTGCTGAGAGAGTGAAGTGTCCAAATTCAGTTTTTATAAAAAAAATAACAATACCTGGAGACTCTCACCGTGACAGAAAAATTCCTCACTTCTGTGGAGACCAGGATATAAAGAAATGGGGATATGGCTTAGTGGTGGACTTGGTAGATTAGGGTTTATGATTGGACTCAATGATCTTAAAGGTCTTTTCCAACCTAAGTGATTCTATGATTCTATGATTCTATAAAAGTGGTTGTTCTGTGTGTGTCACCTGATGAATGAAGGGGCACTCTGTCCCTTGCTTGTAGCTACCAGAAGCAGGTCTACTTGGCTTCAAAAAGTGCAGAAAATTCTGCACTATCTCAGGTACTGCCGTTAGTTCAGACTGCCTTGTTAACTCAATGAAAATGATTTTAATCTCTCCTCCAAAAAGAGGCAGATGGGGTATTGTGAGCAGGCTGTCAGGGGGAGAGAAAGACAGTGGCTGCTTTCTCCCCTGCTGGTGAACCAATGGGGGAGGGCTCTGCAAGCTTTGGCTGAAAGTTCCCCTCTTCAGCCCTATCTTAATATTTTTGTTGGGGGAAAAAAAAAAAAAATATATCTTCCCCCTCATACTTTCACACAGTACCTGTCAGTTCTGAGACTGACTTTGAAGGTAAGTTTTAAGTCATGGGTGG